>ML799424.1:201619-218060 GCA_009831015.1 Picea engelmannii
CACACTGAGTCTTCCAGGACTCACTATTGGATTACCAGTTTGGTTGTTCCCCACTCCGGTGATCCCAAATCCTCCCAATGTTTCAGTTGCACCTAATACTTTGGATGTCAATACACCACCCACACATCAAACTCATGTCGAATGTTTTCCTTCTTCGCCCATTAAGTCTCCTTCCATTTCTCCTTCTTTGCCTAGTGAAAGCTCTAAAGCAAGTAACCAGGTTGATTAGAAGAAGAAGAAACGGAAAGAGAAGAAGAAGAAGAGCCTGAAAAGGACCAAGGCCCCAACAACATCAGATGTTGGCTCTAAGAAACCAGTTACTATTAATCGTACTGGGAGTGTTGATGAGCTCAATAAGATCAAAATGAAGAATCCAAAACCCAAATTCCCTTGCAGCCTTTGTAAGGGTGGCCACTTCCTAAGGGATTTCCCCGGTCTTACCCAGGTCTTAGAAATGTGGTCCTCCACGTCATCGGCCTCTGTCAGTCATGTTGATGATACCCCATCAACTAGTGATGTTCAGGTTGGTAAGAAGAAGAAAACTGTCAAGTTCCCTTTCATGTTATGTAAAGGTGATCATTACTCTCACCTTTGTCCTCGCATGGATGAGGCTTATTCTCTTTTGGAAAAACTTCAACTTCCAAAAGGTTATCGTAAGCTTTCCTCTGACCCATCGCCGGTTGATGGACTGGTCAATCCGGTTCCATCCCCAGTCAGTCCAGTTGATCAGGTGGTCAATCTAGTTTCCTCCTCGATTGAACCATGAACCCAAGTAGCTGATCTAGTTCCGTCATCGATCAGCCCCACTCTTCATCAAAAGAGTGACACTGAAGTGGTTGATCTATTTTCATCCTCAGTCGATCCCACTCTCCCGTTAGAGAGTGACACCAAAGTGGTCGATCCAGTTTCACCATCGGTCGATCCCACTCCTCCTTTGAGGACTATCAAAGTGACTGATCCAATTCCTTCCTCGGTCAGTCCCACTCTTCCTCTGAACAGTGCCAAAGTGGTCGATCCAGTTTCTCCATCGGTCGATCTCATTCCTCCATTGAGGAATTCTAAAGTGACTGATCCAGTCCCTTCCTCGGTCAGTCCCACTCTTCCTCTAAAGAGTGCTAAAGTGGTCTATCCAGGTCCACCATTGGCTGATCCGATCCAATCATCGGTCGATCCTACTCTCCTTCTAGAGAGTAAACCCAATATTGCCCATGTTTTTCTTGTTAATACAGACTCTACCATGCCTGGGGGCATTCCTCCTCCTCCTGTGGAACCCCCTCCAAGTACTGAAGCCATCCTTTTTGATTGGGGTGCACTAACTGGACCTCATCTTCCCTCCCACATTCCTTTCCATATTACAGTACAGGTTCATGGTCGGGACGTTCCTCAAACGCTGATAGATGAAGGTGCATCTGTTAGTATTTTGTCTTCTGTTGCTTGGTACGCTTTGGGTTGTCCGCAGCTTGCACCGGTTACACAAAATCTGTTAGCTTTTAACAGAAGAACTAGTCAACCTTTAGGGATCCTTCCTCAGTTTCCTATAACTTTGGGAGGGAAAAATGTCTTTATCGATGTCATGGTAGTTCGAGACCCCTTGGATTTCTCTTTACTCCTTGGGCGGGATTATGTATATGCTATGAAATCTATTGTATCCACTCTTTTCCGTGTGATATCTTTTCCTCACGATGGAAGAATTGTGACTATTGATCAACTTTCATTCATCGGCCCTGACTGGGTTACCTCCCTAAGTGGTTCTTATATGCAGACAGTATCACCCCTGCCGCATGTCAATTATGTGGCGTTGTCTCCCATGACCTCAACTTTCGATGATTTGGATCCGGTAGTTGACATGGTGATCTCTTCGGTAGGGTTATTGGAGCCTGATATCCTTACCCCTGTCACGACCCTTGACATGTGTTCCTTCCAGAGTGATTCTCTTCCATCTTACGAAGATCTCTTGGAAGCCATGACCGAGTTTTGTCCCTTGACATGGTATCCTTCCAGAGCATTATCCTCTTGGAAGCCATGATCAAGAAGAAATAACGAGCATAGTTTCCCTTCTCTGTGGCAAGCTCGTTAAAAAATGAAACAGAGGTCACGAGCATAGTTTCCCTTCTCTATGGCAAGATCGTTAAAAAATGAAACAGAGGTCACGAGCATAGTTTCTCTTCTCTGTGGCAAGCTCGTTAAAAAATGAAATAGAGGCTTTGAGCATAGTTTTGTTCACTATAGCAAGCTCGTTAAAAAATGAAACAACAATCTAGGGATCGAACCTGGAACCTTGAGCATAGTTATTTTCCTGTGTCAAGCTCATTAAAAAATGAAACAATCACCTCTCCTTTCAAGTTGATTCTTTCGCTAGATCTCGTAGATGTCGAGTCGAGTCTTTCGTTAGGTCTCATTTTTGAACCTTCATTTCATCCACCTGTATCCTTTTTCTCCATCTAGCACAGAAATTAGTGACAACCTCAAAGTTGGTGAATGAATTAAAGCTTGGGGGGCATGTCTCCAGCCTTTGATGATCATTCTGGAGCTAAGCCACCATCTTTCAAGCTGGGGGCATACCGAGCTTAGTCTTTGTTCTTTCTTGTGCTCGTAAATACATGAGAATGCAACCGGGTAAACTTTTATCTCTTTTTCGGACCTGTATAGACACCACACGAAAAAGGAACCCCCCTGGAGTCTCCTTTAAACCCTTTTCAGACTCTCTAAATATGAAAAGATTGTCGAGTGACCTTTCTTCCTTTCACACTCGTTAAAGGTAAAAAAGAGCATCTTTCGAGCGATAGTTTAACCCTTTTTCAGTCTCGTTGGACTACTGTACGAAAAAGGAAATGAGAGATTTCTCTTTTAAGTGTTTTTCCAAACTCTATAATCTCGAAAAACCTTCGAGTTTTTTGTCCTTGGACTCGTTAAAAACATACATCGACAGACCCANCCGAACCCTTACTTCTTCCAGTTCGTTAAACAAAGGAAGAGGAACTTACCGAAGGTGAGTTATATCGAGCATGTGTTATCCTCCTCGAGCTCATTAAATCAAAAAGAGGTACTCATCTATCTGGATGGGGGGAAAATTGAAAGGAGCAAGCCAAGAAGTCTCTTGAGAACATCATCTAGCACTTCTTAGAGTCGCCCTTGAACACGACACTTTGTCACTTTGCATATATCATAACCCGCTGAACCTCTGGACTGAGCCAATCCTCCGAGTTCCTTTCACTCCTTTGGATCACCCGACGCAAGTCAGAGTATCCATTGCACAGTTTTGGTCCATGTCATGTTTTGTTGTTGTGCCTCAGTGTTCAAGGGAAGTATCCGCCTCGAGAGTCAACCATCCCAAATATCTTGTCTCAAAACCAGTGTCATTCCATGTTCTTTTGATATACCAATTACATCTTTATATGCGTTTCACATCGTTGATGGGGGATACATCAAGGCCCTCCTTCAACGAGTTTGTTCCTGTCGACCTCAACACATTATCCAGGAATTAGACTTAGAAACTAATTAGTACTTTGGGACCTGCATGCCTCAATGGCAGACCTCCTCACATTCGACAGTGGGTTTACATCATTGACCTCTGATCGAATGATTCCATGGATGTTCGACTTCAGCTCATCTATTCACATTCGGTGGAATGTACTAAGGTACCTTGGGAATCATTGACATTAATGGTGATCTCCCTCGCACTTGTTAACGATTTACCTCATTGACCGGTAATCAAGTGGTTTCTGCCATGTTCGACACCAAGACATCTATTCACATGGTTAGAATCGTATCACATGGGTATTGGTAAGAAGACCCTGGGTTGAGTAATTCACTTTGATATATGTTTCGCCCAGGTTGCGAAGGAGTTTTCAGACAAAGAACACATACATTGTTACATATATCCACTTTGTATTGGTCGTGGCTATGTCTTGTCATCTCGTAGATCCACTGTGTACTCTTCGTGGCTATGATCAGTCTGAGTCATCAAAGTATAGATCCACATTGTATCTTCGGTGGCTATACCTTTTTATCAATACAATTATGGATCCGCAGTGTATTTTATGGCAGACATATCTTACAAGTCTCGACCACTCAAGCATAGGTATGCCTGCCTTGGGTTTTGAAATATGTCATGATATTTGTTGGATGTTTGTGTGCAACTTCCGTCAGGTTCTCCGAGTTTATACCCTTGCTTGAATGTCTACAAAGTATTCCAGTCATCATTTCGCATCTTCTGACTTCATACTTTGGGGGGCATTCTGTTACACGTAAAAATTGCTCAGCTGGATAAGTGTCGCATTGTCCCTATCAATCGTCGTAAGTGTCACATCTTCCCTACAACTTTCGCAAGTGTCGCAAGTTGGTCACTAGTGTCACAAACAATGTTCAGACATAATTCCATGATAACGACACTAAGGAGGCACTTATAACATCTCACATGACTGATTTGAAGGAAGAGAACTGGTTTACTGGAATCAAATAACTCTTGACACCTGAAAGAAACCCTGAAACAAAGGTTTGGAGGGGGAACGCTTCCGTACTTCAGCTCCAGAAGCGTTGGCGCTCCCCTATAATGCTTCAGGGAGCGTTATAACGCTCCCCAGTCCCTTTTGGAGGAGCGTTGCTCATTTTGAGAGCGTTGGTGCTTCCCCAAGGCTTACCAAGGAGCACTACAATGCTCTGATGCCCCTTTTGAGAGAGCGCTCCCTAATCTGGGTCAGTTGTTGGTCCATTGAGGAGAATAAGGGGGGGATCTTTCGAGATTAGGAGGCAGTTGTGCTCGAATTCTTGTTTTCATCAAGAGATCCCTGATCTAAGGAGAAGGTTCCCAAATTGTTCTAAAGATAACTCAAGAGGTTAAGCTCCTCTTAACCTATATAAACAGGCTCTATGATGGTGAAAGGGGAGGAAGGGAAGAATTGAACATATGAAACTTATGATCTTGGAGGAAACTTACAGTCAGACAAAGGAGAGTGATCAGTGAAGCTGATGTTATCCAGGTTTTGTATCTTTCAGGCAAGGGTTAGACGAAGGGGACTTGATGAAGCTATCGCATTCGCATCTACGATTGTAAGTACTGCTGTCGTTATTCTCATTAATATGACACGCTTGGCCTGTTTCTTTCTAGTTTGTGTCTGATATTACATGAACTTATCATTTATTGATAGATCTGTTTTCAAGCTAATGTCAATAGAGTATGAAGCAGTCGTATCTTGTTTTGTCCACAGAGCTCAGCGAGGAGCAAAGGATCGGAGCGCAACTCGGAGCGTGCAGGGACAAACGTTGATTAAGAGGTACTTCTGTTATCCTTCCTTCTCATGTATTAGTTTAGATAGATTTGAAAGGAAGTCAGTGTCCACGTTAATCATTTTTCTATCTAGGGTTAAGGTCAAGCTCTAGAGGCGATCTACCTGTCCGCAGGGAGATTTTCCTACAACAACCATATCCCATGCTGAGACAATGTCTCCCGAGAGAGCCCTCTCCAGGTCCGAAAGGCTAGTTTTTAGGTCTCAAAGTTGGTTAAAAAAATTACCTGTGTCATCCTTTTATGAGCCAAACATATTTACAGAGTGTTAGCAACCATCATGATCTCAGACTTGCTGAAACTTTGATGTTTCCATGAGATCCTCCAGATCTTCTCTCTCTCGTAATAGATATTCAACACATGCTCACGAGATACACATAGATCCCCTAAGAGATGATTTACACAAGAGACCCTTGCCTATCATTTATACTCTCCAAGTATCTTCCTTAGAAGCATATTCTAGGTCACTTAACTCACTTCTAGGCCACTTAACCCATTTTTAGGTCACTTAACCTATTTTCTTCATTTTTAGGGTTAACCACTTTCCATAATTATAAATTTCTCCATTTATTTATCATTTAAATATTCCTCCTTGACTTTGTCACTTTTCGTTACCATTTAAATAATAATTTCTTCTTTTCAACCACTTTGACTTCTTTGACCTTTTGGGGCTTCAAGCCTACATATGAGGGTCCTTCATCTTCGTAGCGCCATAACTCTCAAACCATGAGGAGTTATGTGACATTCCACATACCACCGGAAATGATATGACAAACACTATCCAACTAGGATAGTTTCACTAATAAATTCATTGATCTTCATCTCATTATTCCGAAAACAAGCATGGGTTCTCCAACCATTCTTCTAGGATAAATAAACCGTAAAGAGTCTTCCCATGATGGATTTCACCATAAGGGTACCACTTTGGAGTTCATCCATTTGTACTCCTCATAAACAATGATAAGACAATAATGATTCATCTTTACATCAATTCATCAATGAATCATATACCAATGAACCCACATTGATCCATCTTCATCTATGTATCAATGAAAACTCATTGATCCATCTTCATCTATGCATCATATCAATGAAATCATATAATTAATCCATTCACATCAAGGACAATACATACTTCATCAACATACTATGATAAGACATTGTTCATTTGACATCAATCAACATCAATCATTTGACATCAAACCTTTGGCCTTTGAAATCATTCAGTCATCCTTTGGCATCAATCTTTTGACATAAATCAATCAATAATCCTTTGGCATCAATCAGTCACTTGAAATCAATCCTTTGAAATCAATTAATTAAACCTTTGGCATCAATGACAACATGATCCAATGATCTCCCCCTTAGGCATTGATGGCAATACCAACATTGATGTCAACATGTAGAAAAGGCATTCTCTACATAAATATTCATCTATTACATCAATGTGACTATCTCTCCCCCTTTGACATCAATGGAAAAGGGTCATTCTCCCCTTGGGGCTTCTCCTCTTACTTGAAATCTCCTAGGGGCCACTCCCCCTTATTGAATGTCTTTGATATTCCTCTGAATAATATCTCCCCTTTTGAAGAAGGGATATCACTCAGATGTAATGCTAAAGATACATTTCTCCTACTCCCCCTATGAGCATCACTCACCGTGGAATTATGCCTCTGTTTAGTTTCTCCAAATATAGGGCTCTTTCCTCCTAAACTCATGGGAAGAAGAATGACTCCCTCTATGGGTATGTCTCCCCCTATCTTCTCTGCAATATGAAAAATATGCTACCATTGCAATATGCTTCTACTACAAATGACACTACTCAACTAGATCATATAAAAACCTCTCTTTCTATGACGATCCTTGGACCTATCCATGCATCAAAACTCATTCCATACCATAAAACAAAAGATATGTCAATAAGAGAATCTTGAATAAAACATAAACAAAGTACATCATGTACCAAAATGTGTGCCCACCATGCACAACACCCATGTACATAAACCATGTACATCAACACCATACAATGTGCCATAAGATATCATCAATGGAATGTATCAACCATATGCCTCTATCAATATGCCAACCATGTGCATCTACCAACATGCCAAACATGTGCATCTACCAATATGCCAACCATGTATCTCAATCAATCAAGTGTCTCAACTATATCATCCAATACATATAACATCTATGAGTGTACCAAACATGTACATCAACATGTATCACCACTTGTACCAATCAATTACATCAACCATGCACCAATACCATAACAAGATGAATCCTCATACATGTATGCCAAATCTACCATAAAACATGTGCCAATCAAACTGATAGTAGGTTCTTCTACCAAGTGTACTGGTAGTGTACCAATCATGCATCAACTATAGATCAAGCTATGACTCAACATAATTACCTCATCAAATCACCAACTACATGTCCCAATATGTAGTCCAACCATATGCCAAATTCATGCATCAAGATATCCAATAAGTAAGATTCCAATAATACATCATAAGATATATCAATGAAACTCAAATATGTACCAGCCATGTACCCCAACAGATAAACCTCAATCCTCCATTCACTACAACAAATACTAAGAATCCAACAACACATGTATTAGTATTGTCCTTCAATAGATCAACGACATCTCTAGCTAGCATCATCAATATATATCACATAACCAACGTACCATAACTTCACTATCATAACCAACATTTTTCTTCCACAAAAAATTCCTCAATCCATACTCATGGGCTAGTGCCATGCATCCAATATAGCCTTTCATTTTATATCATCACTTTACATAATCCAATATGTAATAATGAAAACCTATAACCAATAGTGTCATAACCTTCAAAAAACTATGTCATACCCTGCAACACAGAGTTATACCATCACATCAAGTTGCAACCCATGTGCATATCCTTTTTCCCAAGGCTTTACCACATATACATGGCCTGCTGCACAGGCATCTCGCATATGTACATGACCTATTCAAGGTCAACTTGCATATGTACATGACTGTTACCACTGTCACCCATGTATGCTTCAGTAGATGACACACTTGAGCTTCCCTTAAGGCTTCCATTTTGTTCTGGTTGTTTAGTCTTCTTCACCCACTTCTGAAGGTGTCCCTGCTTCTCATAACTTGAGCTCCGAACTTCCATGTTTTCAAAGATGTCTCCTTTCCTTAATTCATTCCTTCTTCTAGTCATGCTATATGAAGTCCTCATCATGGAATTTCTTACTGTGTTCCAACAATCCTGGGATTTGTGGCCAAATCCACTACAGTTGTAGCATCTCATGTTGTGATAGTGAACAACAATGTGTCCTACTTGATCACATCTCCAACACCTTATTGTGTTATGAAATATTCCATTACCTCTCCTTGCATAAGATATTCATTCCAAATCTTTCTGACCATATTCATTACATGAATAACATTGACCATGAAAAACACTTTCATACCTTTGCTTTGGTGTCCATCTTCTTTGAGGTGTAAGGATGGCTTCTTGATGTCTTCCTTGCTTTGTTGTTTTGAAATTTTATTTGCCTTCTGTATATGGTTGATTTTCAACATTGTCTTTATCCTTTGAGAATGAGGGACTTACCTCATGCTTCTTTGAGGTTCTTTCTTCAGCATGTGTAGATTATCTCTTGTATCCAAGACCTAATTTATCATTTGGTGATATTTGACTTTCCAATATCTCATTCAAGATTGTTGAGCTATTCAAGAATTTGTTTGACTTCTCTACTTTCTTTCTAAGATCAACAACTTCATGTTCTAACTTATTACATGACTTTTCCTTTTCATTTACTTGATACTTCAATAGTTCCTCTACCCTTTTGGCCTCTTCAATTTGGGTCTTGAGATGGACAATAATTTCAATATTTTTGCTAATCTCATCATCTACCTTCTTATATTCTTTTTCATTCTTTATCCTTGTGATCTCTTCTTCATTTTCTTCTAATTGAGTCTTATTAATATCTTCTTGTTCTTTGAGAATTTCCTTTAACTTCAAGATGTGCCTTTGACTCTTCTTAAGACACTTTTTAGTGTTATCTGAAAGATGTCTATAGTCTATATAGTAATGGTCATTGTTGTATTCATACAGACCATCTTCAACTTTATTTTGAAGTTATAATAGTTCTTATTCTATTATTTCCATAAGATAACTACCATCAAAATCTACACAAAATATTTCTAGATTTTCTTCTTCACTTGTAGAGAAAAATTCAACATCATCACATTTTGAATTATTGCAATCAAGAGTTTTTGGAGATTCTTTACCTTCATTTGAATTGTCTTCAAGATCTTCCTTCTTGCTTTGGTATGTCTCCTCTAGCTTTAGCCATAGATTCTTGGCGGAAGTGCATTGTCCCATGCTCTCTTTGATAGGGCTTGAGAGTCCACTAAGAATGGTCTTGAAGCCAATGCATCATTCTTCTTTCCTTCCCTTTGAGCTGCAAAATTTGACTTGTTATTCAAGGAAACTGATCCACCAATGGTTGCCTTCCAAATGCCTGCACCCATTTCCTTCAAATGTACTCTCATCTCTATTCTCTAAGTAGAATAATTTTCCTCATCAACGATTGGAACTTCATCATCCATTTGTGTGTCTATGGATCTCCTCCAAGCTTGTTAAGGATTATAGTGAAGGCCCTCTCTGATACCAATTGTTGGACACACCAACTACACTGAGAGGGGGGGGTGAATAGTGTAGGGATCTTTTCTCAAAACTTCCCTTTCACAAAACTCATTAGTTAGCAATCACCATTTACTCATTACTTATTGTTTTCATTTATAACCAATTAAATGTGAACATAAATTAATAACATATATCAACAACATTTCATCAATAAATCATCACCATAAGGAACACAAAGAACAAAAGATGTATGTACAATTTTCTTTTTATTACAGACTACAATCCTTGGGTTTATCAGCAACAACTGGATATAGTGAAACTCTATATGAGAACCAACTCTATAATTCAAGACTCAACTTAAACCATCAACACCAACTGAGATGAGGTAAAAATCCTCAACATATATCAATATGTCAATAGGTATGTGACCTCTCGGTAATACAACACACATATGTATGCTCCCTACCAATAGTACAACTCGCATATGTACGGGGCCAGTCTATACTACAACCTTCGTATCACTTCTGAGAAATTAGGGTTTTCTTTTTAGCACACACTCATATCCTCTGCAACCTTCAATCACATTCTTTTCTTTCTCTCACTATCCAATATGATCCATATCCATTCACAACACATCCAATCTCTCCAACAACTTACTCATGCTCCTCAACAATACAATATGAATGCTACTCAATCATGATAAGCAATCAACATACTATAGAAATCATATCATCAATGAATCATAAGAGTGATACTCACTCCATCAACCAACACAAACTACATCACAACAAACATACCAAGAATTCCTTAATCATTCACTACACAACAAGCAAGAGTATCCATCAAGATAACATTGTAACCATACCAGAGTTTTTATGGTAAATTTGAATCCTTAGAATATAGATATGGAACCTGCTTCAGTCTTCAAGAGTCTGTCATCAACTCAACCACAACTCTTCATGATTTCATCCACTTCACGCACTCTGTCCTCATACAATATGCATATACCTCAGAAACTAGGGTTTTTGAACTTCTCAGATTTTTATTGCCATGATCTCAGACTTGCTGAAACTTTGATGCATCCATGAGATCCTCCAGATCTTCTCTCTCTCATAATAGATTTTCAACACATGATCAAGAGATACTCAAGATATCCCCTAAGATATGATTTACATAAGATACCCTTTCCTATCATTTATACTCTCCAAGTAGCTTCCTTAGAAGCATCTTCTAGGTCACTTAACCCACTTCTAGGTCACTTAACCCATTTTTAGGTCACTTAACCTATTTTCCTCACTTTTAGGGTTAACCACTTTCCATAATTAGAAAGTTATCCATTTCTTTATCATTTAAATATTCGTCCTTGACTTTGTCACTTTTTTTAACCATTTAAATAATAATTTCTTATTTTCAAGCACTTTGACTTCCTTGACCTTTTGGGGCTTCAAGCCTACATATGAGGGTCCTTCATCTTTGTAGGTCCATAACTCTAAAACCATGAGGATTTATGTGACATTCCACATACCACCAAAAATGATATGGAAAACACTATCCAACTAGGATAGTTTCACTAACAAATTCATTGATCTTCTTCTCATTATTCCACAAACAAGCATGGGTTCTCCAACCATTCTTCTAGGATAACTCAACCATAAAGCGTCTTCCCGTGAGGGATTTCACCATAAGGGGACCACTTTGGAGTTCATCCATTTGTACTCCTCATAAACAATGATAAGACAATAATGATTCATCTTTACATCAATTCAACAATGCATCATATACCAATGAACCCACATTGATCCATCTTCATCTTTGTATCGATGACAACTCATTGATCCATCTTCATCTACGCATCATATCAATGAAATCATATGATCAATCCATTAACATCAAGGAAAATACATAATTCATCAATATACTATGATAAGACATTGTTCATTTGACATCAATCAACATCAATCATTTGACATAAAACCTTTGATCTTTGACATTATTCAGTCATCCTTTGGCATCAATCAATGAATCATCCTTTGGAATCAATTAGTCACTTGACATCAATCCTTTGACATCAATTAATTAAACCTTTGGCATCAATGACAACATGATCCAACACTTTGATTGTAAGTTTTAGGTATTAAACTGGTTCATTTAGTACAAGATTTATTTTTATTTAAGAAAAAAAAGAGGTATGATACACGAATGGCATTATTTTTTTATTAAATTAACTTGAAAGAAAATTCTCTCTAACAATGAAAACAACTTTATTTTTACAAATAATTAGTTTTATGAATATCATAATTAAATTACCTTTTAGATGAATTGTGGTTAGGCAAGGCAACACAAGGAAATGTAATGCAAGGAAATGCAAGGCATGGGATGGCATGGAAAGGAAAGACATGGAATGGCATGCAAAGGAAAGGATATGGAAGTCAAGGCATGGAATGGCATGGTAGGGTAAGCCATCACATGGAAAATAATGGCATGGGATGACATGGGAAGAAAAGTCATGACATGACATGGAAAGACATGGCATGGCATGGCATGGAAAGGTAAGGAAATGCATGGCAAGGTAAGGCATGGAAAGGAAAGGAAAGGAATGACATGTAAAGGCATGGAAAGGAAAGCATGGCATGGCATGGAAAGGCATGACATGGAAATAACATTTCATTGGATGGAAGGAAATTTGTGATATAAAGTTAAGTCATATGTCCCTAGAAAAAATTATTTTTATTTCTTGGGATAAGAAACGTTCATTTTTTTGTGATGCTTGTAACACAACCAACCCCTTAAGTACCTTCTTAAGGGATGGGGAATCAAAATTTATCTTTCCTCCATCATCTAGGATCCTCTTCTTGATATTTCCATCACCTTTTTCTCATCAAGAGATTTCCAACGAATGTTATCATGCTCAAATCTGAGCACTGGATCAGAAGTTATTCCCTTCCGAAGATATTCAGTTGTCATTGGTCAAAGGCCATGTGGCACCCATGTAGGTTCATCTCATTCATACCATTCCACCTAGAATGGAATTGACCATGGTTTCCATCCCTTAGAGATGACATGGCCACTGGAGAGGTGGTTACAAAGGATTTTACCCGCACCTTTGCGATCACTAGGCCTTCGACCCTTCATCCTTCCTATCCATGTATAAACCATTCCCAGATTCTTGAAGTCCCGAAATACTCCCACGTGGTTTCACCTTTTGGTGAGGTTCCTCATCATGATGTGATGAACATACCTTAAAAACTCCCAAACTCCTGAGGCCCTGCCATGTAGCACCGACCTTCATCCCTTTTGGAGCATACGTTCTAACACTGTAAGTCTCCTGGAGTTTCGAACTCATGAACTCCCGAGGTCTTTCCACGTATCTCTAGCCTTCATCTATTTTTGGAGAATACATTCTAACAACCTATGTCTCTCGGAGTTCCTAACTCCTAAACTCTCAAGGTCTCATTAACCATTAGGTAAATCAACCACACCCCAGGGGGTGACATGTGGAAAAATGAAGAGATGATGCGTGGTCCTATTAATGGAATACATGTGTCACATTCCAATTGGCATATTAGGTCTATGAAAAGAATGAATCAAGGTGACATGTGGCATTCCAAACATGGGTCCACATCACCTTAGGTGATGTCAGCATGCCACGTCACTTCAGACGGACAGCCTCCAGAAGCCTCTAACCTTTCTACCTATGAAATCGCTTGGAGCCGAGATGTACAAACTTCTGTTGATGACCTCCCAATACATTTTATCCCATGTTCGAGATAGGCCCACGTAGATCCTGAGATCCATGGCCTCAATTTCTTAACAACTTCAGTGTTTATGGGTTTGGCTATGTAATTTCATTTTTACTCCCAGAGTTGTCAGTGTCAGGCTGACCACGGTCTAGATCCAATGGTTAGGAAGTATCCCGATGCATCCTGGGATCAACGATTCTCGTAACTTCGCAAGTTTGATGTTCCGAGGTTCCACCCATTTAACACTCCCTTTATTATTGAGTAGAGAATCACCGAAGTGATACATGCTAATCCATCCATCAGTTGATTGGACGGTTGGCAGAGGTTCTCAATAGTCTCCCTAGACCAACAAATTAGAAGTACTCTAGCTCAACGGTCCCTAGGTTTCAGTGTTAGGCCACTCCCTAAAACATGCTGGAAAGATGCGTGGCACATGCCTCAGGTCACCTAACATATATTTACTATTCCACAACTCCACCACTCATGGCATCACCATTTCTTGACACGTGGACCCCCACATTCTCTCGATGTGATATGCACATCCCCACGATCAAATGGTCGAGAGGGATCCCGAAGGATCCTTACATTGACGACCCACGTTACTTCGTGACTACAACATTTGAGGATTTTGGTGTTATAACACCTCTTTTCTCCTGAAGTGGTCAAAAATGGAGTGACCACTGCATAGATTCAACCGTTAGGGAAGATCTTGAATATCCTCATATCTACGAATCACATTACTTCGCAACCGAGAAGATGATTGGGGTTTAGAAAGGGGAAAAATCCCATGATTATAGGTAACTGATCACCAACCTCCATTCATCCTTCAAGTTACTAGTTTCATAGGTCACCTTCAGTGAAATCTGGATGTTATGAGGATTCCAACATCTCGAAGCTCTGAGCCCCCGAGGCCTGAAGTTGAGAAGGATTAGCTCCTGTTAGGTGTAGTGTTGGGTTCCATGGTCCTAGTCATATGAGGTTTTTGGAAAGTTCTGATGGATACACCTTTAGATCTCACCCAAAATTTGGTTTGGGTCATGGGTACAAGCCCACAACTACTTGGATGACTAGTTTGAAGGAAGCGCCCTCTATTCGTAGAACTTAAGTTGTAAAATATAGACATGTATTTTCAAGAGATCAATGACACTGGAGCAGTCCTGTAGATTCTAATTTGACTCTAGAACTATGAGTTTGATCCTTGGGAAACACCTTGAGTATTATCCAACCATCCCAGAGGCTAAACTTGTCACCTTACAACCATTCAAATGCAACAGTTTACAAAAGAACATTAAGCATTATTACCATTAATTTCGTGCGAGGCACAATTAATCACAATTACAAACATTAAAGACATGCATTTCAATTCAAGTGCATAGGGTAAATGAAATACTTATCTATTATAGTCAGTCATCGATTAACTGACTGTGGGTTTTCTCCTTTCCATCCAACCATAGGCTCAGAGGCATTCATTCTTAGCACTTTTTCCACCCCCGTGCCAAGCCATAATATCACTAGGGAACTTTTGCAATATCTTAGATATTCTTTATCTATCATAGCCTTCGTGAGGGTTTTCATATGCTCCCTCAGCATCAAGCTCGAGACCTTCAACTTAGGTCTTGTTTTCTGCAAATTCTCAGAGATCCTTTCTCTTGTTCTCTCTAGTAACCAGAACAACTTAATCTTCTGATTCTTCTTCTCAGCTGAAGAGCCTCACGTGCTATTCCTCTTTCTCTCTATGTATCTAGGTCACACCCACTCCCCAGTGTCTCCTTCTTGTATGCATTCGTGTGTATTATTGCATGTATTTTTCCTCCCTAAGAAGGTTTTGTACATGTCCTATTCCTTCTGTCAGAAGAAACTCGGGCCAGTCTCGGCCTGCAGGAAAACTGCGCTCTATGGTACTTCAAGTTGATGGTCTTCTGTCTCCTCAGCCAGACTCTCCATTCTTCCATTCATGGGGGTAGTTTACTGTTCAACCACCAATCCTTATTTCATTAACTGATTTTTCCTTGGGATCAAGATGAGGCTTATTATTTTATCAAGGATAATTTGGGTCATTTTGACATAATGAACCCTCTTTATTGTTTCCTCACTCTTTCCTCTAGTGATATCATGCCAAGTACTTCAAGGCTTCACCCCCACAGTCAGTTATTGGAAATCTAAACAATAATACATTTACATTTTTGCTATTGCATAACATGGTGATCATAATTAATTATTAATTACAAGTTGGGGGAAAGAGGGGTGTTACAATCCCATCCCCTCTTAAAAATGGACACGGTCCTCGATGTTCTTTCTCAGTAACCCCTGTCATGCCTTTGTCATTCAGTTGGTTCAGAAATATTGATCCTCTTTCATGGTCAGTTCCTTCCTAGACTCTTGGTATTGATCACCTACCTTAAATAATCTTGGACAACAAGCATATCAAAATTTCATGTGAAAATTTTTTATTGTTGTAAAAAATTCAAGAGGAAAATTTCATAATCTAACACAATACTTATTTGTGCAGTTTGTGGATTTTCATCCATATGGCTGAATTTTTATCTTAACTCACTGTTTCTCCTTGACATACCCATTGTGTGCATGATCCCAATCAATAGGTTATAAGAATTATCAAACTCTCCTTTTCCTTGCGATCACTCACCCTCTAGGGCTAGGCTCATGCATCACCTTCTCTGCTATACAGTCCCTTGGGTGATCCATCTTGCCTTGCCAAGGATTTATCGCACATGAATATTTCTAAAGACTTCATTGAGAATTAT
>ML799425.1:0-20610 GCA_009831015.1 Picea engelmannii
TGTTCTCAAGGTGAGTGGCTTGCACACAAAAATTTTCAAGACTAGTGGGGTTAAACAAGAGCAAAGCATGATGAATATAAATGTGAAGTGTGCCAATATACTTCATTAAAGTTTCATAAGAATCCAAAGGAATATTCAATGCAAGATCTTTATTCCTAAATTTGTCTGCGAAACTTTGTACAATTTGACCTTTACTTTGCCTTAAAGTTTTCCATTCCATCATTTCTTTATGTAAATACCCTAATGGATAAAATTGCTTCCTTATTGTTGATTTAAATTCTGACCATGAGGAAAGAATATTACCACACTTACTTCTGTCTTGAAGCTTGCTCTCCCACCATATGAGAGTGGTGCCTTCCAACCAAAGAGAATCCAGTTGCACTTTAACTTCTTCTTCATCAATATGTTGAACATGGAAATACACTTCAACCTATTAGATCCAATTATCTAGCTTTTCAGGAATAGCATATCCATTAAACATAGGTAAATAAAATTTTTCATCAAGATTTAATAATGATTTCTTAAAAGAGGCTTTATGGCTAGAATGATGAGAATGATGAGAATGCTCAGAGGAACAAGAACTAGAACTCGAAGGTGAAGATGGAGGCTCAGGAGGATCTCCTCCAGCCCCTTGGGTTACCAAAGCATCATCATCTACATGTGATTCTTTTTTCTTCTCTTTATTCTTCATCCTCTTCTCGTAATCTCCATACATTCATTCGACCATTTTTAACATTTGATAACAAACCATGTGAAATTTTTTCTCTTGTTCATCACGCTTGTCCTCTTTTGCCATTTTCTTCCTTCGAGATGCATGACCAACTTTGGGATTGAAAGTCTTAAGAGTTCCCTCACCCTGCTTATGCTTGGCCCTAGTAAGCATTCACACTCAACAATTCAAGTTAAAGATGACTACTCTTATACCAACATGATCCGAGATATTTTCATAGTGACTTATAAAGAATTGCATTAAATGAACATAAATTAAAGTGCACCATTAAAGAAGAAAAAACTCAAAAAAGAAGAGACATAAGAATTAGATATGAACACAAAAATTGATAACAGAGTTCTTCCCCGGTGGACTACCTCTTTGGGTCCTACTCTCAAATGGGTAGGCTCTTTCATTAAATCAACAAAATAATTTGGAAAAATACATAAGTATACCTCATTCTGAAATTAGGTTGCATAAATAATTCTCAGATCGGAAAACAGACAACACCACTAAATTTGTGGCGTCGAATTATCCAAAAATTATTGTCTCCACGCCTCAATCCGACTCTGGCACTTCCAGGTCCAAGAAGAAATTTGTCTCAGTTTATGTGCCCTCTGCAACCTACAATAATGAATGTAATTGCATAGAAATGTGTTCCCAAAAAGGTCGTATTGTACACGTGTGCATCTCCCTCTTTGTCGTTGGGCGAATGCATCATTTAAGAATTATTTTAGGTATTGTTTATAGTGTAATACCCGCAACCTGTTGGTTAGGGAAGATATGTTAAGGTGTTTGTTGTGGGAGGAGGTCTCGAGGTCAAACCCTGCGGACTACCTTTTTGGGATTTGTATTGTTACATAGTATATGTGTGTGTGTGTTCCAATAGTTTAGAATGTTGCTAGAACCATATCCAAACGATACAATCTATGGTTAAGTTTGGTGTGGTCCACCAGATTTGGCGGACCCGCCAAACTATTTTTTTTCAAAATTTTGCTCATGGGTTGTCCTTGGGAATTTCCCTCCTGCCACGTGGAAACCTCTAATTGGGCCACATGGAGGCCCCTCACTGGTCCACCTTCCACCTTCCAATTCAACACATCACATCAGGGTACAGACTGTATAGACTTCCATGTGGCACAATCTGATTGGTCCACAGATCTGCCCAAAAATGCCAAAACCGGGTGACACGTGGCAACCTCTGGTGCTACCAAGTCATCATGCTGATATCATGTTGATGTCAGCATGGCACATTTCACCTTCCCCTGCCACATGTATTGTACGGATGCTGATGTCAGCAATACGGACGTTGATTCATCCCCTGTTGACTGGGCTAGGTTGACCAAAATTTGATCGTGAAAACATTTCAATCTATAACTCTGTTTGATGAGTCGTTTACGTCGTTAGAAATCTTACAACGCACTCTTCACAATCATGCCATTTTCACTAAGTTTTGGGAACTTTGAATTTTTTCCCTTTCTCTATCTGTTGAAGCCATTATGAGAGTCCTGAGTTTCCTCTGTGAGTTATGAGCCTCCTCTGGATCTTTTTGGATCACCAAGAAGGATAAAATACTTGTGGAGGCTCCTTCATCTACAATGCATCAGTAAAAAAAAATCGAATTAACTTCAAACCTTATTTGAAAGGGTGCAGAAGAAGGAATATGAGGCTCAACAAGGTCATTCCAATCAAAGGAAATCATCCTAGGACTTAGAGGGGGTGTTCTTGAAGTGAGTGGAATGCCCCCTTGTTCTAAAAGTACTAAACTAGAAATGCTAAAAACATAGTCAGTAGACACATCACTCCCCATCAAAAGAGTGGAATCAACCAAATATTGCATCAACGTGACCACTTTGGTAGACTCGACACTCTCCAAGAGAATAGTGAGATCAATCGAAGATTTCATCGGCGTGACCACTTTGGTAGACATGACACTCTCTAAGAGAAGAGTGGGATCAATCAAAGATTGCATCGACATGACCACTTGCTCAACCATTGGTTGAATAGGTTGAGAGAAAACATGGTATGAAGGCGCATCACCCCCCAAAAGAGGAGTGGGATCGACCAAAGATTGCATCGGCATGACCACTTCATTAACCAAAGGATGAATAGATTGTAGGGAAACCAAAGAAGACACGGAATCAGAAGAGCTTGCAGACATGGACCAAAATATTTGTGCCTCTGGAATGCCAGGGCACAGATGAGTAAGGTGATCTTCCTTGCAAAGCTTACAAGGGAACTTAGGCTTACATCCTATCTATCTATGTTTCTCAACAAAATCAATGCCCCCAACATGACTAGAAGTGGTTGGTTGCTTGTCCTCAACATAACTCGTAGAGGTTGTTGACAACTCTCCAACATGACTAGCAGAGGTTGGTTGTTGAACTCCAGTATGGATCGCAGGGACTAGGTTTGTGCCCCAAGAATGACTTGCAGTGGTTGGTCTCACATCTCCAACATGATTTGCAGAGGTTGGTGATTGGTCGATAACCTAAATAGCAGAGGCTATAGACCTATCACCAATATGACTAGCAGTGACTAGAATTTTTCCCCAGTATAACTTGCATAGGCTAGGTTATTTCCATTAGAATGACTTGCAAAGGTTGGGTGTTGGTCTTCAACATGACTTGCAGAGGTTGACGATCTATTTCCAACATGACTCATAGAGGTTGGTGATTTCTTCTTCCTATTCTTCCTCTTTCTATTTCATGTAGACTTCCAATTACTAGTATCTATACTTTCACTAGAGAAGGAAAAAGGAGGAGGAGGAGAAGACTTTGCTGATGAAAGAACATCAACATGATTCCTATGACATAAGGTGCTTAATTGATAAGCATAAAGAGCATTAGGGACATTTGGAATGGTATCCAACCAAACCAATAGTACCACGTTCAACCCAGGAATGTACAACATCGTCATCAAAGGGACACCAACATTTCCAAAGAAAGGAAAAGCACAAGAATCCCCTTGCGAAGGGGTTCCTTGGTTGGTATCATCAGTAAATTTGGCCATGAATATATTATGCATAGGGTCTTCCCTTCCAGGACCGTTCAAGTCCATAAAAATTATCACACATTGTTGGACCTCGACCAAGTTTTGGAGAACCTTGGTCATGTTTTACCATTTTTGGGACTTCGACAGGCTAGTCGAAGACGGAGCGCCAGGTGAAGCGAAGATCATGGGATCTCGTCCCCTTTTTAGGGAACTTTTGGGTTTAGGTTTTATGTAACGGGTATGGGATGTTGGCCCATCGGTTTACCCATGTTTAGGCCCATTTTGTAATGTATAAATAGAAAGCTAGGCAATGTAAGTAGAGAGATCTAGTAGAATTGGGTTTAGTATGGAGCTAGAGGCTTTGTGCATACTCTGTGTTAGGACTTGCAGAGTTAAATGCAAGTGATTGTAAGAATATTGTGTGTAGACTATGTAAGAAGGCTTTGTGTTGTGACCTAACTCGAGGAAGGAGGATCTGGCGAGGTGCACACAGATCTCTTGTCCTATGTGGAGTGGTGTTTTTGGGCTCTGTGCATGTAAGAAGATTGACATAAGAAAATAAAGAAGAGAAGAGTTGGTGGACGTAGCCCCACACTGGGGTGAACCACATATATCATGTGTTATGGTTGTTTTGTGCATTATGGTTGTTATATTGTTCATATGGTTTAAGCTTAGTGCAGTAATGAATGTTTAGATGAATCTGGTATGGTAGATTAAGTGCAGAGTGATGGGAATGAATGCTAGATATGATCTCTTGTGCTTAGATGGGTTAGATCTGGTTGAATATTGTGTTGTTCTATAATTGGGGTTGGGATCCACAATGTGAATAAGGGTTAAATACTGATGAATGATAACTGATAAGTTCTTTGTTAGAGTGGTGTAATCACAGATCTGTATTTCAGCTAGGTTGCAGACATTTGAGTCCTGCAACCACCCCTGCCTCTACCTCGGGTGAGACTTCATTTGCTTCGTAGGTGTTGCAAGCGACTGTAATTAGGGTTTTGTTGGTGAGATGTTGAAGTGTTGAACCTTGGGTCTTCCCCTATGCCAACAAATGGTTCCGTTGCGGGGACTTGGAATTGTGATTGTTGGGAACTGAAGAAAAGAGAAAGTTATGTGCGTAGATCTTCTACTTTAGTGTGTAGTATTATACTTGACTTGCAAAGCTCTATGCTAAGAAGAGAAGTCATATATGAAGAAAAGAGGTAAGATCTTGAAGCTTTGTGCTCTGAGAAAGGTAAGATAAGAGAAAAAATTTGTTTCAAAAGAATGAATCTAGGTATGTTTGATAAATTTTGTCCTAGTCTGAAAACTAGGGCACAATTAGAAGAACGAAGATTTGATATGAATAGATCTGAGAGAAATAATGAAAGGTATGTTATCCCTATGCATAGAAAGAATATTTGGACTAACAAATGGATGCAAGATCCTAGAAAGAATTTTTTGAAGGTTAGTTATTGTGATCCCAATGCGCAGTACATGAAAGGTTGGGGATCGTTCAAGAGAAAGAGAGGATTAACTCTTTGCTATAGTTGTAGAAGACTGAGACATATTGCTAAGGAATTCCCTGGTAGAGATCCTGTTTGCCTTTGTTATAAGGCTACTGGACATGAAGTTTTGGATTTCACTAGAATGATTGAAAAAGTTGAAAAGATGAATATAAGACAAGAAAACTATGAGAAAAGCCAAGAAACTAAGGATATGATAGAACCCCAGAAAGGATCAGAGACTGTATTATTACAGATGAAAGAAACCCTAAACGATCACAGAGATATCAACTTATCATAGATCTTAAAAGAGAAGGAGCACATAGAAACAAGAATAGGAGACTTCGACATATACTGTGTCCTGGATGAGGAAACATAGGTGAATATCATGATAGGAAGAACTAAGGAAATTTTGAGAAATCCTGCTATGGTTCCTTCATTAGGAGGAATAGGATTATTTATAGAAAAGTTGATAACCCTATGTGGAAGACTTACCCATACATCTATGAGTGCTCATGGAACTTCGACAGAAGAAGAATTTGAGATCGTTAAGTTTGTTGAGAACAACACCCCATTTGCTATGTTGCTAGGAAAAACCTGGATTGAGAAAGATCAGATATGAAGGAAACAAGAAGAGGATGATATAGAACAGAAAAATCAAGAACTAAGAGATTTCATGGCTAGGAGAATAATGCGCTTACTAAAAGAATAAGAAGACCAGTCAAAGCTACTGAGGACCATAGATCTGGATGTCGAAGTTGAAAGAACACATGAAGATGTAAAACACCTATCTGTACAGGAGAGTAGAGCACCTACCCCAAACATAGAAGAAGTATCACCCTTCAACCCTATGAAAGATCATCGACAATGCAAAGTTACTATGCCAAGAGAAGGTAAGAATCAAAATGGGAAGAGGAACCCAGTAACTCAGATTATAGGAAAGAAGGCTAGAAAACTCAACAAGAAAAAAAAAGTTAGAAAAATTGCAAGAATTTCTAGGGAAGACTTCACAGAAGGAAGGTTTCTAGAACTTGGACTTCGCTGAAATATCAGTACAGCGCAGATTGGCACTTTACCATGGCATCTCAACTATTAGAATGATGCTTCAGAGTGGCTAGAAACGCATTTATTGCTGGAACGTTCGCCACTGGACCGTTGGGACCGCACCATAATGGATGGAATAGAATTGATTGAGGAGTTCCTACCCGTTGATAGAGTCTGTTACAATGTTGTCTATTTATCCCGTTGAGCGTTGCACTGGGAACACTTTTTCCACTTGTGATTTTCTGAGCCCACAGAGAACTAGTTACTTGTGCACAATGATCATTGAGATCTCGCCATCCATTTTGTTACATTGAGTATTGTTCATCGACCCGAGATATTAGATCTTGAGTGTGCATGTCAGACGAAATTAGCGTAGTAGAAAAGTCGTCGAAGAGATTCTAATCGACCTCATGGATGAGAAGGTGATGTATGTAGGAGTTCAAGCCTCATCAATGAGAGGAGTGCAAGCCTCCCTATCGACTGCTCGTGGATCTGGACCATCTTGAGATGCAATCGAGAAAAGAACCAAGCATCGTGATGACTTGGTGAATGCAAATCTAATCCCATCCATCCTACCTAACTACATCCCACCCATGGCTGGTGTGGTGAGTCGTGACAATGTCCTAAGGGACTTCGACTACACAATCATAACTATGTACCTCCCAAAGGGAATACGTGCATTCAGACCGCAGTTGGAGAGGATTCTGACATTGAAGATCAGTGACTATAACCTAGGAGATCACAAGAGATATGGCATGCTCGCACCTCACAAATATTTGACCAAGACCAAGGGGAATAAATCGAATATCATCCCCCAGCCGTGGACCATGGACATCGCAAGGTCCATTATCTTGAACGTGATGAAGATACCACACTTTGGAAGACATCAGGAGGTTAACGTGTGCATTAGGATCCTACTTTTGTGATTCCATGGTGGTTATCTATGGTTGGACATGCATATCACCATCGATCCAGCGTTGATCCATAGGATCATCGGATTAAGCATGCAGGGATCAGACCCACAAGAATTTTATCCAGGGAAGGTTGTAGATTGTGCTCTGGCGCATAAGATTAAAGACACCTATGGCGATGTCGAGAAGGGGAAGAGATGCTACAATGTAGCCTCCATATAGAATGACGTAGTGCACCTAGCCTTCCAGTTGATCACTGGTAAGCTAGTAAGGAAGAACAGACCCACGTAAGTCATAGGGTTTGTTGTTGACCTCACAGGAAAATGCATGGAAGGATTACAAATGAACTGGACGAGTTACCTTGCCAACCAGTTAGAACAAGACTACCACGAAGCTCAAGATCAGGGTTATGAGTTCCATTTGTTGGCATGTTTTCAGAAAAAGGTAGAGTATACATGTTTTGTCATTGATGGAAAAGATTAGCACGTTTAGCAGAGTGATGATGACATGAAAATGGAAAGATCAACAGTGAGGAGAAACGGTGATCGTTGGATCACCCATCCAGAATTCTCGATGACCATCAGATCTGAATACAGATAGGAGGAACGCGCAAAAGAGGAGAACAAATCTTAAACATTGGAACTGAGTGCGAGGACTAACCATCGTTGTATCCAAAAGAATGAGCACAATCTTTAAGTACAATATGAAGCGGGCTTACAAAGTCCCGAAAGAAGGAGGGTCATCCATTGTCAAGGAGTACACGTGGTGAGGGATTAACAATTCACTGACTGGAAAGTCAAAGGAAGGAAGTTCTCTAACTAACTCGCGATATGCGAAATCACAATAATATCTGGATCATTGATCCAAGAGGGACACGTGGCGATAGATCAGAGCATGACAAAGGTTCCATTTCAGAGTTTCGGATACCGGGAGTTGGAGGAGTCAAGGAAGCAACTCACGACAGTAAATAGAGATATGTGAGACCACAAAACGATCTGGACCATCAAATCATCAAGATTGTGGACCATTGATCTGACTCCATTTCGGAGTTTTGGATACCGGGAGTTTGAGGTGTCAAGGACACTCATGACAAGAATGTTGAAATGTGAAATCGCGAAGCACCTTTTGGCACAGCCTGTGGTCATCGTTGGTGGTCATGTAAGGGGGAGGAGCTAGCAAAGCTAAGCCCCTTTTCAAAGATCACAACATGAAGAGTCAAGACTCTTCACCTCTAGATTACCAAAATGTGAAATGTGAAAATGACTTTGTGTGTAGGTTGTGGTCACCATCGGTGATCATATGAGAAGGTGGAGCTAACGGAGCTAAGATCTTTTTTAGCAATCACAACTTGGAGTGTCAAGACCCTTCAACACAGGATTGCTAAAATGAAAAATGCGAAAGGCATTATGATTAGGCTTGTGGTCACAGCCAGTGGGCATATGGAGTAGATGTGAGATCCATCATTGGTAATCCAACGGTGCAGGTTAATCAGAAATATGATCAGAGGGCTACTTTTTTGCTTCACAGATTAGTTGATCAGTTATGATTCAATTAGCAAAATCGAATCATGGTTCTTGATCAGTTGGTGTTTCAGTTGCTGAAAAATTTTTGTCTTTTCCCAAAGGAGATTCGAGGTGTAACTAATGAGGCTGGTGAGTATAAAAGGAGAGATGCAGTGACTATGTAAGGTTGTTTGTTATAACCGAAACAATGAGATGAACTGTAAGAAGGGTACAATGAAAGAATGCAGAGCATGAGATAAAACTCAGAGATGAGTAACAGTCGTCGAACAGACAAAAGCAAGAGCAGAATAATAGAATAGCATGTAGCAGAGCAGAACTGTAGAACAGTTTTTGAACCAGAGAAGAATTGCAGAACAATGAAGAAGGGGTAAGAATTGAAATACCTATATTGTTTGTTTGTCAATCAATTCTGCATAATTAGGGAGGAAGGGTGGTTCTAGAGAGGACTATGGTCCTCTAATATTCAAGTTGGTGCTTGAATATTGGAAGTTGTATCTTCCATCTAGATGTGCCTAGAAAAATAGGGTGGCAGGGTGGTGCTCGGGAAAACACAGAGTTTTATATATACAAGTTGGTGCTTATATAAATCCAATTGGTGCTGGAATATTTAGGGAGTTGGTGCTTCCTTCTAGTGGGTGCTAGAGAAACCAGAGAGTTGGCGCTCTCAACAAGTTGGATCTTGTACAACAGAGGTAGTAGCCTCACTTTGAGTTGGTGCTCAAACATAGATGATGTACATAACTTAAAATACTTCCTATCATTTCGAAGAAGAAGAGATTTTCTCTCTTTATGGGTTTCCTCATGAAAATCTATCTCTATGTATATCTTATGTGTGATTGATGCTCATTATTTATGTTGTTCATATGATGTATAATATTGATGGTCACTTGATGAAAGATTAAAAATGGTTTAAAAGACTTAAAATTGTTTAAGCACGGTAACAATTGATTCACCCCCCCTCTCAGTTGTCTTAGTAATTTCAACAATTGGTATCAGAGCGGGTTCCTTTTATTTAAAGGTAGATATCTAAGCTTAAACATGACAAGTCATTAAGGGACTTCAGCTAGTAAGCGTCCTCTGTTTTATGGAACAAATTTTTCCTTTTGGAAGGTTAGAATGAGAACATACCTAATGGCCTTAGGTGTTGATGTTTGGGATGTAGAAGAGACTGGATATACAATCCATGTTGTGCTGGCTTCCAAGGATGATAAGTTAGAATTTAGCTTTAATTCTAAGGGAATGAATGCTATCTTGAATGGACTTGCTGAAGCTGAGTTTGTAAAGGTGATGCATCTTAAAACTGCTAAAGATATGTGGGATAAACTTATTAACAATTATGAAGGAAATAAGAAAGTAAAAGATGCCAAACTCCAAACATATAGGTTGAAGTTTGAACAACTAAAGATGAATGAAGATGAAACAATTAGCAAGTATTTTTTAAGAGTTGAAGAACTTGTGAATGCCATGAAGGGTCTTGGTGAGAAGATTGAAGAATCATTTTTAGTTCAAAAGATTCTAAGATCTCTGCTTGATAAATTTAATTCAAAAGTCTCTGCAATAGAAGAACTAAATGATATTAAAACTCTGTTCATTGATCAACTCCTAGGAACTCTAACTGCATATGAAATGAGAATCAACAAAGATAAATCCATTACTAGAGAAGCATATTTTAAAGAAGACAAGAATACTGATTCAGATTTAGATGATATTGAGGCAAGATTTGTGAGAAGGTTAAAGAAAGGATCAGGAAAATATCAAGGAAATCTTCCCTTCAAATGTTTTAACTGTGCTAAGATAGGTCATTTTGCATGTAAGTGTCCACCAGAAAAAGGACCAGAATTCTGATGATGAAAAGAAGTAGAAATTCAAGAAATATAGTAAAAATAAAAGTTTGTGTGCAAACAATGACAATTCCTCAGAAGACATAGATAGTGATTCATCATGTGAAAACAAAGTGAATGATTTTATGCTTATGGCTATGAGATATCTTGATGATGAACACACAAGAGGTGAAATGGATTATGAAGAAGTTGTGGTGGATATGGAAGGTGAATTAATCAGTGCTTTGGAAGAAATTGACAGACTCATATGTAAGAAGAGAAAACAAAAACAATTGTTGATGCAATTTAAAATGAATGGTGAAAAACCTGATGAAAACTTTTCTCTACTAAAAGTGGAGTTAGAAGAGGCAAAGAAAATAGAAGACATACTGAAACAAAATTTGTTAGAGAAGAAAGCGAGGTGTGAAGCCTTAGAAGAAGATATAGTAAAAACTAGAAAATAAATGGAGAAGTTTAAGGCATTGTATCACCCAAATCTATCAAGTATTAAAGCCTCAGAAGAATTAACTTCCATTCTAAATCAACAAAGGAATCCAAAGTTGAAATTCGACTTGGGCTATGAAGAAGGATCAAGTAGTGATCATCCAAGTAATACAAAACCCATCAAGTTTGTAAAAACTACAATCATTGACAACAACCACTCTGCAAAAACAAAGAAAGAAAATTAGCCACCAAGAAGGTATGAAAGAAAAAGTACCAGAACCGAATCTGTAGATCAAAGAAATAACACAAACACATTTTCTGATCAAAGAAATCATCAGCATGGAAGAAATCGACTACAACCTTTTTACAGGTACAAAGATTTTTTCTATGGTTATTGTTTTTTCTGTTCTAACTTTGGTCACAAAGTTGTAAACTGCTCTTTAAGATCTAGATATTTGAAATCAAGATACTCAAGGAATAATTATCTGCCACAACAAAGATTGAGACAGCCAAGAAACAAATAGCCACATACTATAAATCATGTGATGGATGGAGGAAGGATGCAGGTGAAACATAACATCAGTTATGAGCATAACAATCATTATGATCTTTTATTCAGTGAACCGTAATGTTACATCTGTCATAACTATAGACATAAAGCTGCAGATTGTCACTTAAGGAATTTTAAGACAGATTTGAATCCTACTACTGAAAATTTCAAGATTTGGAAGAAGAAAGAAGATGACAAGTGTAGACTAGTGTTATCAGCCCAAAGACAAAATAATCCCTGGTATATTGATAGTGGATGTTCCAAACATATGACTGGAGACAAAAGTAAGTTTCTAACTCTAAGTGAAAGCAAATCAGGGAATGTAACTTTTGGAAATGATGCACCAGGAAAAATAAAAGGTAAAGGAATGGTAAGTTTGAGTAATGGAAAAGGGAAAGCTCAAGATGTGTTGTTTGTAGAAGGTTTGAAACATAATCTGCTTAGTGTCAGTCAAGTCTTTGACCGAGGATGTGAAGTCATTTTTACTTCTAAAGATTGTAGAATAAAATCTGTGAATTCAAGACAGCTAGTTGCAAAAGGGATAAGAATAGAAAACAATGTTTATGTGTTAAAAGAAGAAAAATAAGAATGCCACTTAAGAAAGTATAATGAAAGTTGGCTATGGCATAGGAGACTTGGACACTTAAATTTTGATCATATAATCAAGCTCAAAAATAGTGGGGAAGTAAAGGATCTTCCAAAGATATCAAAGGCATATGATTATGTTTGTAAACCATGCCAGATAGGAAAGCTTACTCAGACACAGTTCAAATCTAAAAACTTTCCTTCAACAGAAAAACCTCTCCAGTTAGTACATATGGATTTATGTGGACCATCAAGGAAAGAAGGTACAGGAAAAGAAAATTATTTTCTGTTGATTATTGATGATTATTCTAGACTAACATGGGTTTCCTTTTTGAAGGAAAAATCTGAAGCATTTGAAAAATTCAAAGTGTTTAAGGCTCTAACTGAGAATCAAATAGGAAAAAGATTGAAAGCAGTAAGGTCTGATAGAGGAGGAGAGTTTAGCTCATGGAACTTCAAAGAGTTATGTGATAAACATGGAATCAAAAGAGAGTACACAATTCCAAGGACTCCACAGCAAAATGGAGTTGTTGAGAGGCAGAATAGATTAGTACAACAAATGGCAAGATCAATGATGAATGAAAGGAACATACCTCAGACATATTGGGTGGAAAAAATTCATATAGTTGTTCACATTCTTAACAAAGCTCATCTCAGAACACACAGTGACAAGACTCCTTATGAACTATGGTTTGGAAGACCTGCCTCAATCAAGCATTTTAAAGTCTTTGGGAGTAAATGTTATATCAAGAATAATGATGAAAATATTGGTGTAACACCCCTTTCACTCATTCATCATGGTCGGTCTGCACATGGTGGTGTTTATATTTTATTAATTGTTTTTCTTGATTACATTTACAACAGTAGGCTCATGGCCTTCAACACTCAAGCTCTCTGGCCTAATCAAACACATAAGCCTCCAACTTATAAAAACTTGGCTCACCAGCCTATGAATCTTAATTACAATTCCTTTCAGAATTTGGTTTACAACGGGGCTCAGCCTTGGGGACACTACAATCCCCCTCCCCTTATTTTTGCACTGTCCTCAGTGCAACTTTACACAGCATCTGCAAGATTTTCAAAATTTTCAAAAATATGCGGGTACTCTGCCCGCATAACCTCTTCATGATCCCATGTCGCGTCCTCAAGACCGTACCAGGTCCACTGGACCTTTACAAGTTCTATAGCTCGATTCCGGAGCTGTTTTCTTTTCCTGTCCAATATGCACATAGGATGCACTTGCAGGACACCCTCTGGTTCCACCTAAATCACATTCCAATCGATAACATGATTAGCATCGGGTACATATTTCTTAAGCAGTGAAACATGAAACACATTATGTACAGTCATAGATGTAGGTAATGCAAGCATGTATGCAACCGGTCCAATCCTTTCCAGGATCTCGAATGGTCTACAAAATCTTGCTATCAACTTGGTGTAACTTCCCAGTCTAAGGGAACTCCTGTTAGTTTTCACTTTCAGGAAAACATGGTCGCCCACCTTGAATTCTCTATGGGTTTTGTTATTATCAGCGTAACTTTTCTGCCTGTCCTGGGCATCCTTTAGATTATGTTTAATTTTAATCATTTGGTCTTCCATCTCTTTGAGTAGTTCAGGCCCAACTACTACTCTATTAGTTGGATTATTCCAGCTCACTGGAGTGTTGCACTTTCTTCCATAAAGCGCTTCGAAAGGGCTCATCTTCAATGATGCAGGATACCCATTATTGTAGGCGAATTCTACCAAATGAAAGTAGTCTTTCCACCTTGATGGTTTATCCATCACATACATTCGCAGCATGTCTTCTATTACTCTATTTACTCTCTCTGTCTGTCCATCAAACTCAGGATGATATGCTATGCTAAAGTTAAGATTCGTTCCAAATCCTTTGAACAGTCCTTTCCAGAAATTCGAAGTGAATTTCAGGTTCCTATCAGACACAATTGTCTTAGGAATTCCATGCAAGCATGCAACTTCTTTTAGGAAAATGTCAGCAACATCTGCTGCTCTGTGGGTGGTTTTCAGTGGAATAAAATGGGCAGCTTTAGTAAGCTTTTCCACCACCACCATGATTGAATCATGTTGCTTGCTTGTTTTAGGCAATCCTGTGATAAAATCCATTGTTACAACATCCCATTTCCATTCAGGAATAGGTAAAGGTTGCAGCAACCCTACTGGGTGCCTGTGCTCAGCCTTAACCTTTTGGTACTCCATACATCTGGCGATGTATTCCGCGATTTCTTTCTTCACACCTGGCCAAAAATAATGGCTTTTTACTGCTTCCACAGTCTTCTGATATCCAGGATGTCCATCATAAGCCACGTTATGCATCTCCTTTAGAATTGCCAGCTTCAATTCTTGGACATTGGGTACATACACTCTGTTTTTATACAAAAGTAAACCATTAGTTCCCAAGGTGTAAATTTCCTTGGTCTGTGGTCTCTCATGCTGTTGTAGCTTTGCTACAAGATTTTTGTACTGCAAATCAGCATTTGCAGCTTCCAAAATTCTATCTTTCATCTCAGTCTGGCACATGCTAATGGTTGTAGCATGTAATGCGTGCACTTTTCTGCTGAGTGCATCAGCCACCTTATTTTCTTTCCCTTTGATATGCTTGATATCAAAGTCATATTTTCACAGAAACTCCAGCCATCTGATTTGTCTGGCATTTAGGGTCAGCTGATCAAATAAATACTTCAGACTGTTATGGTTTGTTCTCAACTCGAATCTCTTGCCCATGAGGTAATGTCTCCATTTCCTCAAGGCGTGGACGATTTCTGCCAGCTCTAAATCATGAGTGGCATAATTCTTCTCATGTTCCTTCAACTTTCAGGATTCATAACAAACTACAAATCCCTCTTGGCCGAGAACTCCTCCCAGCCCCTCCTTACATGCATCTGTGCAAACTACATAATCCTTGTTTGGATCTGCAATCTTCAGGATTGGAGCACTGGTTAGCAGCTGCTTCAATCGCTGGAAGCTGCTCTCACATTCTTCAGTCCACTGGAACTTCTTTCCCTTCCTTTGCAAGGAAGTGATAGAATGGGCTATCCTTGAGAATCCAGCTATAAACCTCCTATAGTAGCCTACCAAACCCATAAAAGATCTAACTTATGCCACATTCCTTAGCGTTGTCCATTCTCAAATGGCCTGTACCTTCTCAGGATCCACAGTGATCCCTTCTTCAGATATTCTATGTCCCAAGTAATGGATCTGCCTTTGGTAAAATGAGCACTTGCTCAGTTTTGCGTACAACTGGTGTTCTCTCAACACCTGCAGCACCATTCTCAGGTGTTGCTCATGTTCTTCCTTTGTCTTGGAATACACCAAGATATCATCCAGGAATACTATGACAAACTTGTCCAAATAATTTCTGAACACTACATTCATTAAGCACATGAAAACAACAGGCGCGTTGGACAATCCAAACGGCACCACTATGAACTCATAATGACCATACCTTGTTCTAAAGGAGGTCTTTCTGATGTCCTCATCCTTTATTTTCACTTGGTGATATCCTGATCTGAGATCTAATTTTTAAAATATTTTCGCATCCTTCAACTGATCAAAAAGATCATCAATCCTTGGTAGAGGATACTTGTTCTTGACAGTGACCTTATTCAACTGTCGAAAATCAATGCATAGCCTCAATGTCCCATCTTTATTCTTCACAAATAGGACCAGGGCTCCTCACGATGACACACTGGGGCAAATGTAACCTTTCTTTAGTAGCTCTTCGAGCTGCAATTGCAACTCTTTCAGCTCTGGCGTACTCATTCTATAAGGATATTTCAAAACTGGGGTTGCTCCAGGCATCAAATTTATAGAAAAATCGATGTCCCTCTTCGGAGGTAGTCCAGGTACCTCCTGAAATACATCCTTAAACTCCTTGAGTACTTCATGGTCTTCCAGATTCGATACTACATCTTGGGATGTTTCTTCCACCCGAGCTGCAAATAATTGACATCCTTTCCGGTAACATTTCTTCAGTTGCATGGCTGAGATTTCCCTCACAGCCACGACTCTAGGAATTCCTTGGACTGTTACCTAATTTCCCTCTTCGTTTAGGCATGTAACCCTCTTGTTATGACAATCCAGAAGGGCATGGTGTTGGTCCAACCAGTCCATCCCAATTAAGCAATCGTATGAGCCTAAAGGAAAAATGTTCAATTCAACCTTAGTGCTCATTCCTTTCATGTCCACTGAACAGGACTTAACCAATTCAGTGACCTTCCTCTTGGACCCTGTGGCCAACTACACTAACCAAGACCTCTCATGTTTGCTCCTCATTAGATGCAAACTTTCCACCACTCTAGGATCTACATAACGATGGCTAGCCCCTGAATCAATTAAAATAACAAGGGGTCGGTTGTTAATCGTACCTTCCACTTCAATCATGTGTGATTGAAATTCTGCTTGCTTGTTTTCCAGGGCTACGTAGATCCTCGACATTCTGCTGCCCATATCCTCCACTATTTCAGCTTGTTGAACAGTATGTACATTTCTCGCCTTACCATTTTTATGGGGACAATCTCTGTACTTATGGTTTCCTTGATAGCCCCAACACTGAATGGGCGTCAGTCTCTGTCTTTGTGCTCCCTCTTCAGTCCTTCTCGGCTCTCTAAATGATGGTTGTCCTTGAAGACTGTTTCTGAAATAGGAAGGCTTGTCTCCCTTCTACTTTTGTTCTTTCTTAAACCTCTTCTGGTCATCCCAAGCCTTCCGAAAGGTAGGCTTTTCTCTTTGCTGTTCGTATAAGCATTTTGCCCTTCTTATTGTTTCTTCCATAGTATTAGGATCATCATATTGAATCTTGTCACTCGTGGAAGGTGGCAGTCCACTCAGATATCTCTGAATTTTAACAGCCTCGTCTTTGATGAATGGAACATACTTCAGTAGTTCCAGAAAACTTCGTTCATACTCATCAATGGTCATACTTCCCAACTTGAGTTTAAAGAACTCCTTCATCTTTCTGTCATAGTATCTTTTAGTCAGGTATTTCTTCTCGAAATACCTCTTAAATTACTTCCAAGTGACCTCTTTCTCTCTGATGTGTTGCACCTGCGCAAACTGATCCCACCACATGGATGCTTTTCCTTTCAATTGGTACATTGCAATTCTTCCTTCTGCATGGGTGGAATAATCCTGCAGTTGGAAGTATTTCTTCATGCCAAGCAACCATGTCTCGACATCTTCCTCCTCCTTATGTTCTCCATCGAATGTTGGAGGCTTAATCTTGTTCATCTCTCCCTTCAATTCCTCCCTTCCAGATTTCCGATGTTTTCTGGTAGGGGATGGGCTTGAACTATTGTGTGTCTTACTGTCAGAATGTCTTTGGGAGAAACTAAGATATCGGCTACCACTCCTCAACCTACTTCTTCTTCCATGGGTTCTGCGACTCTCCGTCGTACTTGAGTCTCTTCCCTTCTCGAGTTTCTTCTCTATTCTTTCCAGGCTCTTTCAAAAATTTTAAGTTTAGTGCACCTTGTCGATCCCTAATTTTCATAAGATTTTTTCTATCAGCTCGACGAGCCTTGGCCTCTCTTTGAAATCCTTCAATGATTTTCATTATGTGTTCTTCCTTATCCTTCTCTTTTCCATGCCCATTGGAGTTCGATCCTTCGACTCCTAGGTTAACATCCTTTCCTTCCTGTTCATCTTCTATTTCAGGGGTAATCTACACCTTTCCCCACACCATACTCGGCGTTGGTTAACTGGAGTCCTGACCTCCGTTGAACTTTGCACACACACTGTGCAATTAAATTCGAAGTTTGTTAGACCATCAAAACTTCACGAACAATCCACAACAGTTATGACTAATACGAACAAGAACAAAAGAAGTTTCGAATCCAATAAGTTTTTTGAGATCTCGTTCGGCTTTGCAATTTTCGGGTTTTCAAAACTTTCATTTTTGGCACTTCGGAATTTCGGGACTTCGGGTTTTGGGGTTTCGGCCCACAAGGATTTCAAACTTTCTTTCCTTTCCAACCCCGAAATTCTGAAATTCCGATTTACTTTATTCTCCGGGCCCACATAGCCCAGTGGTCACCCACAACTACGGTGGCACATGGCACGTTAACGAGGGCCCATGTCACTTTTAACGACGTCAATAGGTCCCACCTCTCTTGCCTCTATTCCCTACCTACTGGCACGTGGTACATCTCCATGTGTCCACGTCCATTCTTAGAAAAATCAAACGGTCAGATCTTTCTCACATCGGACGGTCGTCAAAGACCCAGAGATTCCCCGAAGGGATCTTGTCCGTTCATCGAGACTTAGCCACATGATAACGTCTCGACAGTATGGTCTGGATTTATCACAATGAGAGTTTGAGTTCTTTGTCAACAGAACTCTCGAATCCCCGATTTTCCGAAACGGGTAATCTCTCAACACGTGGCCATCTCAAATCGGACGGCCCACGACTGCTCCAGGGTTTCCACCATGGAAAGTCCCGATCCTTTCGGGGTTTTGGGCTTCCAAACGCTGATGCACTCTAACTCCCGTTAGCCCTCCAGGCTAGACTCGTGGTTCACACAACCTCCCCTTATATGACGACAGTCATACCTCCTATCGGGGTTTCGGACTTTCCAATGCCGAAACACATATGTCCTCAGGATTCGTGAAACACCGAACCCCGATATGTCGATGGGCTCCCGATCTCGCCCACATGTCCCAACTAATGGGTGGCTCAGATCATTCTTGGGACTTTTACCATGAAAATTCCCGACCTCCTTCGTGACTCCCGATATCGCGATTCCTGGTTTCCCGAAATGGGAAATATCATGACACGTGTCCTCCGTCTTTCAGACGGTCTAGATCTATTTTGGAGATTTCTCCCCTAGTCTCTGAGTTTTAACCTTCAGACATCTCCCGACATATCCTACAGCTGACGGGTTTTCTGGCCGAGATCTGACGGCTCAGATGGTTCCTAACCAATTCGAAATTCCGCATATCGTGATTTCCACATTCCTGTGTATTTCAAAAGGAATTTTAATTCCTACGCACATTTTTCTAGATCCGACAGTCATGAGGGATCGCCTTCCTTCCCGAACAGATCCTAAGGTTCTAACACCATTGGTGTAGAGACCTGTCTCCCTGTGGCCATAGACCACACCAGCTGCGGTTTCACTTGCCGCTATACTTCCTGAGCTCGTAAGCACGGTCAAGCAACTACTTGACACTTCGGAACAAACCAAGGTCCAAAATTGGTCCTCCAGACCCAATTTCCCTTCGCATTCTCGGTCCAAAGACTGCTCCACTAGCCCATCTAGGCTCAGTGTCGAAACCTTGGCTCTGATACCAATTTGTAACACCCCTTTCACTCATTCATCGTGGTCGGTTTTCACATGATGGTGTTTATATTTTATTAATTGTTTTGCTTGATTACATTTACAACAACAGGCTCCTGGCCTTCAACACTCAAGCTCTCTGGCCTAATCAAACACATAAGCCTCCAGCTTATAAAAACTTGGCTCACCAGCCTACGAATCTTAATTAGAATTCCTTTCAGAATTTGGTTTACAACGGGGCTCAGCCTTGGGGACACTACAATTGGAAAATATGATGATAGGGTTGATGAAGGTATATTCTTAAGTTATGCTACAAACAATAAATGTTACAGATGCTACAACAAGAGGCTGCATAAATTGGTTGATTGTATTGACATAAAAGTTGATGAAGAAATCCCGATAGGAAATGTAAGCAGTGTTGAACCTGTCAGCACTTGGTAAATTTCCTAGAGGTTGAAAAAGAAGAAATCCACAAAGGTAACTTTATCCAACCACTTTTAAAGCTGGGATCTAGCCCTTCCATCTTTAGAGAGGGATCTCTCTATATGATTTAGCTTTGTTTTAATTCAGATATTAGGCTAGGTAACGGAAACTGTAGGTTTTTTTTGTAAAAGTATTTTTGAGTTGGTTGAGACAGTCTACACATCCATTGGGCTATGGGGTCTGTATTTAATTTAAATATGAGATACAACTAGAAACGCCAAAAGAAGACTTTCACAGGGCGAGATAATATACTCACTAGATCTTTTAGTAATTTAAATGATGGACAGAAGAAAAGATAAGAAAGATAACTTCAACTAACAAGCAGTTAAGAATTTCTTAATCGAAGATATCAGAAGATAAACATTAAAATCTTTAGAATCGGAAACAGGGTATCAAAGATAAATCCTGCAACATTACGTTACTCATAAAGATTAGTTCCAGAAAACAAAATGATTATAGAGAAAGAAAAACATTCAACTTAGAAAATCAACATCACTAGTGAACACACACAAGAATCCTGTAAAAGTGCCTCTTCTTTATTAATGGCCGATCTCTTAAAAAATAGTACAGTTTGATAGCGATAGGGTGTGCAAATCAACCACCCCCAATACTTCGAAAAGTGAAGTATTTATAATCTCAAAATACAAACGTTCCTGTCATAACTGATCAGGACGTGCTCATTCTATTTTTAGTCTAACTACTTTAACTAATCAAAACTGCTTGATGACTCGGTACAACTGCATGCGGAATTTCTGGGGTAGGCCGTTGGTG
>ML799425.1:53950-67153 GCA_009831015.1 Picea engelmannii
TCCCCCATTGAGAGCATGGCTATGACTAGATACCTAATGTATAAGAACAAGTTAAACAACATGGAAGACAAGAGACTACCTAAAATTGCTTCAAAATCAAGTCATAACCACCATCGACTCAAGCGAGGATGGCATAAAGACACCTGGTCTTGGCTAAACTATTGGGGAATCATGGAAGAAACAGTTTTGCAGAAAAAATATACTATTAAAAAAAACGTCAAATCAAAATTTAAAGAGAAAATGTGGTGTGATAAAGAGTTAGAGGAAAAAATAAAATTAAGGTATTATAAAGATGTAATCAACCCTAATCTAGAAGATCAAAATTATCTATCTGTTTTGCCAAGTGTAAAGAGAGCTCCATAGTGAAATTGAGCATTGGTCAATTCCTAAAATGCCATGGGATGAAAGAGTGTGTCACCTTTGTGACACTAAGAAGGTTGAAGATGAAAAACATTTTCTCTTAGATTGTCCAGCCTATACCCATATTAGATCTCATTTTCAAAATATTTATCACACTACCAACCTTCCTAACATCTTAACTCAACAAAAGTATGGTGATCTTGGAAAGCTTATCTTAATGTTTTTCGAGCACACACACAAAATTATAAAGAATCAGAAGTCATCATTTACCCTCTTAAAATCCGATAAACCAATTCAGTCTTAGTAGACATTAATAATCATCATTATCAATTATAACCCCATACTCTACATAACCTTCGGTAACACGAAACCCCTTAAAATATTTAAACAATTTATAAAAAAAAACTACATAAAATGTTTTACTTAAAAGTGCACACGTTTGCACATCATGGTTTTTAATTATTTGTATGTTGTTTTACCAAATGAGACTTTAAAATTTAGTGTTTTACTATGATCACTTTAGATATATCTTTACTCTAAATTGGTTGGAGCATTCAAAAGTAAATATATTATTTTTATTAATTATATATATTATAATATTTATTTGTTAATATTGTTTTTAAATTCATTATATGTTATTATACATTTCTTTTATTAAATTGTAGATTGAAAAAATATTTTTTTATTATTATGGTTTTTTAATGTGACTTAAATATTTGTAACAAGTTGTGAATAAATATAATTCTTTTGCAAGACTTTAATATATATATATGAAAACTTTGGTTAAGATGTTTTTTTAAGAAAAACAAACATAAACCTTGTAAATCATCTACGCCTTTGATTGCTAGATTCTTTTAGAAAACTTTGGCTAAGATGTTTTTTTAAAGAAAAACAAGCATAAACCTTGTAAATCATCTACGCCTTTGATTGGTATATGAAGCACAAAATGGACTATTGTTGTATATATATGTTGAAAGCTATTGTTGTATATAATGTTGAAAGCTCCAACCCAATGAGATAAAAGAAGAAACTTTTTGGGGGAAGAGACTTAGTTTTAAGGGTATGTAATCGTTTCAATCAAATAAGATTTTCCTATTGGAGATATTATATATAGTTAGGATATTTTTTTATATTTTTCTATGTTTATTAGTCATTATTGAGAGTTTTCTCCTATATTATGATTCCTATATTATGAGAGAATATTCTCTTCAATTTAAAATCAATTACATTTACTTATAAAAGAATACTTCCCCAAATCATTTTATTTAACTCTTCTCTCAACACATCTTGCCAATAAAAAAAACCCTTATTTTTAGGGGATATCCCCTATTTTCTCTTTTTATACCCATACTTATAACCCCATTCCCTACCTGCCCTTCAATACTGTGAAACCCCCTAAAAATCTTTAAACAATTTATAGAAAAAAAAAACTACATAAAATGCTTAACCTAAAAGTGCATACGTTTGCACATCATGGTATTTGTTTTTAATTATGTGTATGTTATTTTACCATTTGAGACGTTAAAATTTAGTGTTTCATTATGATCACTTTCGATATATCTTTACTCTAAATTTATTGAGCATTCAAAGTGATTGGAAATAAATTATTGAGATGTAAATTTCACTGAGTTATAATATATTTAAATATATCTTTACTTTAAATTTATTAAACATTGATTGGAAATAAATTATTGAAATGTAAATTTAACGAGTTATAATGCATTTATATGGAGGTATATTTGATAGAATGTTATTACATATGTTATTTTTATTAATTATATATATTATAATATTTATTTGTTAATATTATTTTTAAATTTATTATGTATTATTATACATTTCTTTTATATTAAATTGTAGATTTAGAATTAACAAAAAAACATTTTTTATTATGATTTTTTTTATATTGGTTTAAATATTTGTAACTAGTTGTGAATGAGTTTTATAATTCTTTTGAAAGACCTTTTACAAGACTAATAGATTTATTCCTAGCATGTGGCAACTATCTCAAATCATTAATAGGTATAATTAACATTCATTAAACATGAATAGTAGATTTTTTAAAGAAATCTTTGGCTACTTTGGTTAAGTAAGCATCAATTTTTATTAACTAATTTCACCCATAAAACTCATAGCATGTTATATTTGACACACTTTATCTCTTCTCGTAAGAAAAAGAAGCATAAACCTTGTAAATCTAAACCTTGTAAATCATCTACGCCTTTCATTAGTATATGAAGTATAACATGGAGTGCATAGATTTGACTGGTAAAGTCTACGAAGGTATACATACCCTACCCCCTCTAGATTTGAACTTGTGACCTCTTAAGAGGAAACACATGTTCTTAACCATTAGGCCCACTGAAACTATATATGAAGATGTATTTGATAAAATGTTAGTATATATGTTATTTTTATTAATTATATATAATTGAAAATAAATTATTGAAATGTAAATTTGATTGAGTTATAGTAAATTTATATGGAGGTGTATTTGATAGAATGTTAGTATATATGTTATTTTTATTAATTATATATAATGTAATATTTATTTGTTAATATTATTTTTAAATTTATTATGTGTTATTATATATTTATTTTATATTAAATTGTAGATTTAGAATTAACAAATGGAGAAAACATTTTTTATTATGGTTTTTTTTATGTGGCTTAAATATTTGTAACAAGTTGTGAATGAGTTCCATAATTTTTTTGCAAGACCTTTACAAGACTTTGACATGCATACATAGATTTATCCTTAGCAGGTGGTAACTATCTCAAATCATCAATAGGTATAATTGACATCCCTTCAAAAGGAATACTAGATTTTTTTAGAAAAGTTTAACTAAGTCAAGCATCAATTTTTATTAACAAATTTCATCCATAAAACTCATCGCATGTTATATTTGACATGCTTAATCTCTTCATGAGTTAAAAGAAGTAGGATTCATGGATTTTTATTTTTGTTACTTTGTTTACAGGTTGCAGATATAAGTGACTGCAAAGCGATTTCTGCAGCCATACATGAATCCTTTGATTGGAGGTCGCTTGATATTCTTGTATGCAACGCTGGAATTACTCGTATTTCTTATCTGGATCACCTTCCCATTGAAAGAATCACTTCCACAGTTCAAACAAACATAATTGGAATGCTCTATACATTGCGTGCGACTCTTCCATTGATGAAGCATAGGAGCAATTGCCATTGTTGTTTGACTCTCGTATTCATGGGTTCGCTTGCTTCTCTGGTAAAAGTGTCGGGATTTGGTGACAACGAATTCCTCCAAGGATGGATTTGGATCCTATTATTCTGCGTTGGTTGCAACTAAAATAGACCAAGTTAGAATATGGATAGGAGTGCATTTAATAATCAGTTTCTTGTGTAAATGCATATAAATTTATGTAAGCCCGTAGAGGCAGATACGACAGAGTGAGAGGATATGAGAGAACTTGCAAGTTAGTTGTAATCTCCATGATCTGAATAATAATACAACCGATGCCTATGCTTGGTGGACGTAGCCCAACGTTTTGGTGAACCACATGAAATCCCTGTGTTCCTTATCTGTGTGATTGTTAATTATCATATGTGAATTGTGTTTTCCACATTTGCAATTCTAACAAGTGGTATCCGAGCTAGTTCGAGGAGAGGGTGTCGAGGGCATCAAATTCTTGGAGGAGTCGCAGGAGTGAACCTTGTGTATAGTGCGTCGATTTCCACATCGTCGCAAGGGCCTCCTCTTGGAAGGTGCGACATCCTATACGCTGACCTTCCGTTCCTCGAAAATTCCTGAGCACGTCGCACCCTGGCTGTATCGGGAGGGGCAAAATCCACCATACATCGTTGCAGCTTGGTTGTTGTTGGAGGTGCGGCGACCCATACTAGCACGTCGCAGGGCACTCACTTCAGGAGGTGCAACGACTCCTTAAAAAAAGTTTGCATGTTTTTTGGAATTCAAGGCATGGTGCAACGATTTTTCCTTTTTTTTTTGAAAAAGGGTTTAAGGTATGACATCATAATGGATCTTTAACTATTATTTTAAAGAGTTGGAGTTTCTTGGTGGATTTGATAAAAAGTGTTTTATTAAGATATAAAAATATTTTTAAATATTTTTTAAAAACCTTTTTCACCATTAATTTTTTGGGTTCAACCTTTGAGTATAAGGTTACATTATTTTTTAAAAAGGTCTTGGTTTTTATAAGCAATGATTTAGGCATTAGGAGATTTTGTGCTAATGGCTAAGATGCAGAGTTCAAAGTTTGAAGTTGAGAAGTTCAGCGGTAAAAACAACTTTGAGCTCTGGAAGCTCAAGATGCGGGATTTACTGGTGCAACAAGGGTTGCAAAAAGCATTGGCAAGCAAGTCAAAGAAACCAACAACCATGACAAATGAGGAATGAGAAGATTTGGATGCAAAAGCTCTTAGTACCATTCGTTTATGTCTAGCGGATGATGCTCTGTTTAATATCGTAGGAGATGATACAACATCATTCTTATGGAGCAAGTTGGAAAGATTATATATGACGAAATCCTTGACGAACACGATCTACTTGAAGAGACAGTTGTACAGTTTGCAGATGAAAGAAGGTACAAAAGTTGTTGACCATTTAAATACTTTCAATACCTTTATAGTTCAATTGACTAGTATGAAAATTAAATTCAAAGATGAAGATAAGGCTATTACACTATTGTGTTCGTTGCCTGAGTCTTGGGATAATCTAGTCACCTCTATTAGCTTTAGCTCAATAGATTTTTTAGATTATGACTCTGTTGTGGGAGCTTTGTTGGCTGAGGAGATGAGGAGAAAATCTAGTCAAGAAACCTCAACTTCAGAGGCGATGTTGGTCAGAGGTCGAACTAAAGAGCAGAATGAGAGAATTTTTTCTTGATCTAAGTCAAGACACATAAAGGGTAAAGAAAAATGTCGATACTGAGAAAAACAGGACATCTCAAGAAAGATTGCCGGAAAATAAAGGAATCTGAGGAAAACTCTACGAAGGAAGAAAATTTGGGTGTAACAAATTCAGGTATGACTGATCAAGTTTTATCCATTTCTAGTAATTTACAATATCAAGAAGAATGACAGTTAGATTCAGGTGCCTCCCACCACATGTGCTCACATAGAAATTGGTTCATTTCTTACCAATTTGTTGATGAGGGTGTAGTGTTTATGGGAAATGGTATTCCCTGTAAAACTGTTGGGGTTGGCAGTATTGAATCAGGATGTTCGATGATATTGTTAGGGAATTAACGGATGTTAGATATATATATGAGCTTAAATCAAATTTGATTTCATTGGGAGTGTTGGATTCTTGTGGATATAAGTATACAGGTCAAGGTGGAGCACTCACATTGTCGAAAGGTAGTTTAGTAGTGATGAAGGAAACAAATGTTGATAACCTTTAGAAGCTGGAAGGGAGTACTGAAGTGGCAGATGTATCTTTTTTTTTATGGCAGAAACATCAAGGTCATAAGAGCAAGAAAGAATTGCAGGTACAGTGTAAGCGGTAAATCATTTCCAGACTTAAAATCTTTGTTTCTGAATTCTTGCTTGTGTTATATCTCTGCAAGTTATGATGGTGGTATAAAGGGATGTTGTGTGTGGGATCCTACTTCTCATAAGGTCATCATTGACATATATATAGTATGTATGGAACAACCAAAAGGGTTGATTCAAGATCGCAATGGTAAATATGTTTGCATGCTAGATAATTCATTGTATGGCCTATTGGTACCAAGGCAAATATACAAGAGGTTTGAATCCTTTATAGTGAGTCAGAATTTTTCAAAGGGTAGGAATGACTATACAATTTATAGTACATTCACAATCTTGATGTTATTTGTTGATGATATGCTCGATGCAAGCCGAAGCATGGATAAAATCAATAAGAAAATGACTCAGGTGGACATGACAATTCAGATGAGGGATGAAGGAGCAACAAAACAAATTATGGGCATGGAAGTATACATAGATGATAATGGCAAGTTGTGGTTGGAGTTCAATATGAACATTGTAAAACCAATTTTTATCCCTCTTGCTTTCCATTATAAGTTTTCTTCAAGCATAGGTCCTGTTTATAAAGAAGAAAATGTTATGTCTCGTGTAAGTTCAGTAGGAGGTCTGTTGTATGTGATGAAATGGTTAAGACCAGATGTTTCGCATGCTAATGATGTTGTCAGATATGTGACAGATTAGGTGTTGCAGTGAAATGGGTGCTTCAGCGTTTGAGAAGCACAAATGTCACCTATAATGGTTACACTGAGATGGTCTGTGATAATTGTAATGTATATTTTACATGTGTTTTGGATAGGAGGAGATCTATCACTAAATATGTCTCACAACACAGTTGTGGAAGACATGTTGGAGGTGGAGTGACCCCTCAGGAAATCCAAACTCGTGCAAGTCACACATGCGAGATCATAAAACCAGTTTTATTAGAGAAGTTGTAGTGGCGCTTGGCTTTTCTTGGCTTGCAGAAAAGGTGATGAACAAAAGGAAGGAGCAAGGTATCAGGTTAATTGTTGTCAAGGTGGAGATTGTTGGGATTTGGTGACAACGAATTTCTCCAAGGATGGATTTGGATCCTATTATTCTGTGTTGGTTGCAACTAAAATAGACCAAGTTAGAATATGGATAGGAGTGCATTTAATAATCAGTTTCTTGTGTAAATGTATATAAATTCATGTAAGCCTGTAGAGGTAGATACGACAGAGTGAGAGGATATGAGAGAACTTGCAAGTGTGTTGTAATCTACATGATATGAATAATAAGACAACTGATGCCTATGCTTGGTGGAGGTAGCCCGAACCACCTGAAATCCCTGTGTTCCTTGTATGTGTGATTGTTAATTATCATATGTGAATTGTGTTTTCAGCATTTGCAATTCTCACAAAAAGTTCCTAAATTTCATAAAAAAAAATGTGATTCTAGATTCTGTCATAAGATTCTCGTATTTTCAAGGCCTTGGACATGGATATTCATGCTGTTCTTGTTCCTGTAGTATCCTTGTATGGCACTGGGGTTTACACTACCACTAAATATGCTCTGAGAGGACTCGCTGAAACTCTAAGGCTTGAACTGTTGCCTTACAACATTGGTCTCACCTTAGTTTACCCCGGGTTCGTAGAGACTCCCATGCTAAGGGAAATTGAAGGTGAGTAGCAGATAGATTTATAAACCCATGAAGAAACAGCCCAACACAATAATTTCACTATAATAAGTTTTTAAGAAACATCAGGAACAAGAAAACCAATGTTGGATTTGTGTTGCCTTAATGTGTTCTGATGCAATTGATACTTGGATTTGCAGATGGCAGAGCGGATCCAGAACTTTATAAGATCAGAAGTAAGACCAGCTTCTATAAGACAAGTAGAGCAGAGGCTCCGAGGGAAGTTGCAAAGGCTACTCTAAGAGTTGCAAAGGCAGATTTTTGGCAACGACTGGCATTAAGGGTTTTATGCTGTCAATCTTATCTCCTGGGCTCTTGCCTGCTGATTCTTTTGGAAGAGGTCTGATTGAATTGTTTCTGTTTCTTCCAGTCCGGATGATTGCTTACATCATCTCAGCATATATCTATGGTGTTACATCGTTGAACTATACTTGCAAATGAATGAAAACAGTCATGACAATATTAGAAGGTAGGTTGGCAGATTATTATTATATATTAGGTTAAATTAATGTTGTTTATATAATATTTGTTAATTTAAGTTTGTATTTAAATTTATGGTGACATGGTGATCGATTAAATAATTTAATTATATTGTGTAAGCTTATTATCTTACAATATAATGCCTATGTTAATTAATTCACATTAAAACAATAAAAAATGTATCTGGACAGGAGTTGAGAGATGATATCAGAACAACAAATTTAGAGTAAAAATTAGTGGTTCAATAAATACCCATATTCTATACATGATACACAGACTGACGAATACGTTACAGTATTTTCACATGGGAGTAATGTAATCAGTCAGAGAGACAGACAGCCGGTGGGCCGATTTAAATCAGTGACAGTACATGGGATTAATCTCATCAACCAGACTGAAAGAAGTAGGGTTCTGATTGGTGAATGAAGTACATATTTCAACGTCTCTGTTTACATATTTCAAGTACATATGTCTCTGTTTACATATTTCCAGTACATATGGCTCGTGGCTGTTTCCACAAGTACATAGCGTTACTGTAAATATATCAATTAACGCCGCTTTGCCACTCTGGTGTATAGTTATACCTAAAACAAAATCCAGAATTATATCCCTGGTGTGTATTAAATGAGATAGGTTTGAAATTTTACATTTATAAATATAATATTCATGTTTGAATTCTATATAATGTTGCAAAATTAATCTATACAACCACTAATGTATCATAAAGTCCTCATAAAAATTTTAAGGAGTGAATTTAAATAATGAGAATTCATAAAATGAAATATTCTTTTTAATAAAAAAATTGAATATATTAAATCATTTAAACAATTTTTTTTTATGAATATAAAATATCATTATGTTACATTACATTTCAATAAACTTATGAATAGAAAATATCATTATGTTACATTTCAATAAACTTAACATTATAACCCTTCACATTTCTTTTTTATACATATTTTTTTCATAATATAACCATATTATCAAACATGCATGATTTATATAATAATTTTCTTTTTTTCCTTTTTTTTTCAATTAAGAAAACAAGAATATGAACTTTGGATTTATGGCATTTTAATAATTTCAATTTTTAATAATAATATAAAGATTTCATTTTATTTTATATGAATCTCAATTATATATATATTTTTTTCCAAATTTTAAAGTTATTATAATAATATATTTATTAAAAGTTTAACTTCTAATTTATGAAAATTAAATATAAGTGAAAAGATAACACTCATTCCTCCTAACCTTTCAACCACCCAAACTAAACCAAATATTAAAACACATAACTTTCCCAAATTAATGTAGAATTAATTTTCTCATAACACATTCATTAAGACAATTTACCAAAAAAATCTCCACATTATTGTAAAGTTTGTTGCCTCATGGCAAATTGATGAAAATAATTTAATAAAGCTTTAAGCCTCATGGAACATTGATTGTCAGAATTTAATAGGAGGGATCCTCGCAAGACAAACATTTTGTCATGCATGGAGGGCCTTTGGAAGCATAATTATTCTATTTTTTTAAGCTAACAAAATGTTTCACACCATGACTATGGTCTTGTATTAAAGAACTCCCATAATTTGTTTCATAAGGAGCAGGTTAGAACTACCGTGGCTGCCCTTGGGTTTTTCATAAGGATGAGATTGTGGAACAATTAAAATGTTCATTTTTTTTGTAATTTTAAGTGGAATTAGGTGAACAATTTTTATTGCAATTTGATTAGATTATTGTTTAAATTGTTATATTGGTAATTTAAAAAAATATACAAGTCATGAATGATATTAAAATTGTATTTTTAAAATACTTAAATTAAAAAATTGAAAATATTACAATTTTGTTTAAATTATTATATTGGTATTTTGAGAAAATATAAAAACCATAAATGATATTAAGATTGTGTTTTTGAAATACTTAAATTAAAAATTTGAAAATATTGCAATTTCACATAAGTAAAATTTTCCCTACAATGTAAAACGATGTAGTTGGAGATCAGTCAACAAAGATGATTTCCACAAAGTACTTACTTTCCTATTTTCGAATTTTACAGTCTTTAGTTTGTATTTCTCAATTCATTTAACAGGTTTTCCAATAAACACTTTTTTAAGACGTTTTATGAATTGTTTATAACATCTAAACTAATTGAACTATTTTCAAATTTTACAGTTCTTCATTTGTGTTCCTTAATTCATTGAACAGGTTTGCCCACTTAGGAAAGTAAATAATTTTTTTTTAAGACCTTTTATGAATTGTTTATAACATCTGAAATAATATAATTGAAAAAGGATTTTTTTTTTCTTACAAAATTCATTAACATTGCAAATCTTAATATGAGTGTGAGTATCAATCTGTTTTTATATTAAATAAAAATCATGCAAAATACAGATTTAATGATCTGATATATATTTATATATTAATGATCTAGTTATATTTAATTTAGCCAAAAATTCATTAACATTACAAATCTTAATATGAGTGTGAAAAATTCATTAACATTACAAATCTTAATATGAGTGTGAGTATCAATCTGTTTTTATAATAATAAAAATCATGCAAAATACAGATTTAATGATCTGATATATATTTATATATTAATGATCTAGTTATATTTAATTTAGCCAAATTCCGGGGAAAAAAAGTTCAAAAGGTCAGTGGATTACACAATGCCATTTTTATTTCGATGTCACATGAGATGTGTGAATATGAGATGAAGTAATATAGTTTCCTATCCTACTAGGAACACAACAATCTCACAAAGAAAATAGTCACAACAATCTTACAAAGAAAATAGTGAATTAAATTTATTTTTACAAATTTAAAAGAAAATAATAAGTACACATGAAATCATAACAATCTCACAAAAAAATAGTGAACAAGTGGAAAATAATATTAAATTTATTTTTTCAAATTTATAAGAAAACAATAAGTACACACGACAATTTGCCCTTCGGGCATACGATACTTAGCTTTCACTCATATTGTGCAAGTTTATGGCTTAAAAGATGGTTCACAATCTTGTTCACAAGGCGATCATGACTCAGATTTCAAAGATGATTCGAGATTTTCTCTGGCGTGGAGGTAAAAACAATCAAAAGAAATACCACTTGGTCAATTGAGAAATTGTCAAATGCCCTTATTCTGAAGGTGGCTTACAAGTTAGAGATCCCGAGCTTTCAAACCTAGCACTGGGTGGAAAAATCCTTTGGAATATTTATGCAAATCGTCGAAACCCTGTAAGCAAACTCCTAAGGAAAAAATGCCTCAATGGTGCCTCTATGAGAAAACTCCAGGAAGAAAATACTCCCAAAGGCACTCTGATCTGGAATCTCTGTTGTCACGGACTTGATTCCTTCCAAAAACATCTTTATCGAATCCCAGGGAATGGAAAAAAAACCATGATGTGGCAAGACAACATCATGGGCAATGCACCCCTCAACGTTTCAGACGATTTCAAGGAGATCCGCGAGTGGCTAACTCAGCACGGATTCACCAAAGTGGCAGACAACTCTTCATGGGATGCTTCAAGGATGTTTTAATTTGATAGGGTACTGTTGACGGGCGAAAATGATCGTTCGTCAATTGGAAGAATGAGTATGGTCCGGGGTTGTCTAAATAACCCAAGCCGTTTGGTATAACCCGTCCTGACGGGTTTAATGGATCCATTGGCCAATCTAAAAGTCCTAGAAGAAACAAATACAATAAATAAAGAGCTGAAATAAATAACTAATTACTAAACAATATATATATGTGTACATATGTTCTAATGTAATTGTAGTAGTTGTATTTAAGAAGAAGATATACAAGTCTCGTTTATTTACATGATTTACAAGCTGCAAGTTTTAATCGAAACTTACGAAAATCAATGAAAAAGCGATTGCTTCTAGGAAGCAGATAAAGAAAGCACATAAAAATATTTATTGTTTTTCTTTTATAAATTTAAAGAATCTTGTAAAAAAGTTAATGAAACATGAACATGTGGATAGTCAAAGTTGAACCATACATTCTAGTTTCAATGATATGTAAATGACAGAAAAATACAAAGAAGCTATCTTGTCAGTGAATTAGTGAGGTGTATCTAAGCATCTGCAAGAGTGGTGAACATCCAACTGCCATGTCCAAGAGAGAAATCTACAATGAACCTTATGACTGTTCTAAATAAATTCAGAACATGTATTGACGGCTTAGGTTTTAATGACAGAAAAGGAAACAAAAAATAAACTTGTGATCTCATAATTATACATGATTACAACAAGATAAATCTCGAAGCAATCTATTCATTTTATCATTCAATTTAAAACTCAAAGATAAATCTCATTATTTAAATCGAATATATAATCATATCATTGGTATTTTGATGAAGTAAATGATAGATGGTATTTATAATATAAACCTCCTACACATCACAGATCATTTAATCTAAAGATATCAGACCTGCACATGTAACAGAATTAAAAAAACATGAATAACAACATTATAAACAAAAGGCTAAAGCCAAAATGCATATATGTCGTTCTATTAAGTTTTTGGAATCACTTGTCCATTCTGTACTCCTGGAAGATTTTTTTTGGATAATAGACTTTAAATATTGGAAAAATTAATACATAAATGATAATAATTAACCATGTATTGATAAAAAATCCTAAAACTATTTAAATCAATGCATAATCAATTATTCAAAGAATATGAAGATATTATAATGAAAATAAAACCATTTTACTCACAAGACAAAAGCCATTAAGAAACCTGGAATTCCATATTCTTTTTTGAAAATACTCGTCCATTTTCCCAAAGATTTCAGCCATCCATTACTCCATTTGAAAAGAAATAAAAAGTTTACAAAAGATATAATATACAAAAGAGAAAGGATAAAAATCCTCCTCTCCAATTTTTGGATCCCTTTGGCTCTGAACTTTTTCATATATTTATACCATGAATGAACAGTCTGGGCGTCACTATTAATTTTTTCCACCTGAAATTTGTCTCGTAAAATGATCCAGGGGATCAAATTTTGCTCAAAATTCAAAGTGCTCAGAATCGCTTCAAATCGAACGGGAGCGTAGGTCTCGTCGTCACGAACCCAACACAACTCGTTTGGGTTCAAACAAACATTAGATGAGAGAGATATCACATTCTGTTCAAAATGACAAATAAGCAAAAAAAATGTGTTGATTGTACAGTCTGTATGGAT
>ML799425.1:80719-90839 GCA_009831015.1 Picea engelmannii
TGAAAATACAATGATTTAGAGGAAAAACCAATTTGATTGTCAGTAAGAACATTTTCAATAGATTCTACCTCCCTTGCTTGTTCAACATTTTTGGATGGATCCCTCTCATCCTGTGAACACAATTCTTCTTGCAATTGAGTGATGGTATTTGTAACTGCTTCATCATTTGCGATCGAATATGACTGGATGCAAGCATCATAGAGGAGATTTAATACAAATGACATGTCATCAAGATTAAATTTACAAAGAACGTGATGGATTCTTGTCGAAAAGCCTTTTGAAGATGAATCTCCATTGATTAGCAAAGTCTAAAATTCTTCACATAATTGATTGTAATCATATATTTCAAAAGCATATAAAAATTCATCTACAAACTGAAACCAATCAAAAATGTGATATGATAGAAAAGACTCAAACCAATGTTTAATCTGACCCCTGAAAGTAAAAGCAAACAATCTGCACAAAACCTTTAAATCAGAAATATCATGCTTGATGCATTTACACCAAAACTTGTTAATATGGTCTTTTGCAGATACATTTCCCCCACCATCAAAGGTGAGTTTGGACAAGAGAGAGACTGTGTTGTTGGGAATATCAGGTAATGGGAAGTGGAAAGCATGTTCCAACACAGTGATTTGGGGAGCCATGGGAAATTAATTAAATTCGAAAAAAAAAACTCCTATAAGGCCAGTTTGTCAGTCTGGCCCTGCTTCTAGTGCCATTTGTTGACGGACGAAAATGATCGTCCGTCAATTGGAAGAACGAGTCCGGTCCGGGGTTATCTAAATAACCCAAACCATTTGGTATAATCCATTCTGACGGGTTTAATGGCTCCGTTGGCCAATCTAAAAGTTCTAGAAGAAACAAATAAAATAAATAAAAGAGATGAAATAACTAACTAATAACTAAACACTATATATATATATGTACATATGTTCTAATGTAACTGTAGTAGTTATATTTAAGCAAAAGATATACAAGTCTTGTTTATTTACATGATTTACAAGCTGCAAGTTTTAATCGAAACTTATGAAAATCAATGGAAAAATGATTGCTTCTAGGAAGCAGATAAAGAAAACACATAAAAATATTTATTGTTTTTCTTTCATAAATTTAAAGAATCTTGCAAAAAAATTAATGAAACATGAACATGTGGATAGTCAAAGTTGAACCATACATTCTAGTTTCAATGATATGTAAATAACAAAAAAATACAAAGAAGCTATCTTGTCAATGAATTAGTGAGGTGTATCCAAGCATCTGCATGAGTGGTGAATATCCAATTGCCATGTTCAAGAGAGAAATCTGCAATGAACCTTATGATTGTTCTAAATAAATTCAGAACATGTATTGGTATCTTAGGTTTTAATGACAGAAAATGAAACACAAACATAAACTTGTGATCTCATAATTATACATGATTACAACAAGATAAATCTGAAAGCAATCTTTTCATTTTATCATTCAATTTAAAACTCAAAGATAAATCTCATTATTTAAATCGAATATATAATCACATCATTTGTATTTTGATGAAGTAAATGATAGATGGTATTTATAATATAAACCTCCTACACATCACAGATCATTTAATCTAAAGATATCAGACCTGCACATGTAATAGGATTTAAAAAACATAAATAACAACATTATAAACAAAAGGCTAAAGCCAAAATACATATATGTCACTCTATTAAGTTTTTGGAATCACTTGTCCATTCTGTAGTCCTGGAAGAATTTTTTTGGATAATATACTTTAAAGATTGGAAAAATTAATACATAAATGATAATAATTAACCATGTATTGATAAAAAAGACTAAAGCTATTTAAATCAATGCATAATCAATTATTCAAAGAATATGAAGATATTATAATGAAAATAAAACCATTTTACTCACAGGACAAAAGTCATTAAGAAACTTGGAATTCCATATTCTTCTTTGAAAATACTCGTCCATTCTCCCAAAGATTCCAGCCATCCATTACTCTATTTGAAAAGAAATAAAAAGTTTACAAAAGATATAATATACAAAAGAGAAAGGATAAAAATCATCCTCTCCAATTGGATCCCTTTGGCTCTGAACTTTCTCATATATTTATACCATGAATGAACAGTCTGAGCGCCACTATTAATTTTCGCCACCTAAAATTTGCCTCGTAAAAATACATCAATATCTCTCAAATCGTGCATTTTTTTGGGAAAATCTTAACGCAGAAGGTAAATGGGTCCATTTGGGTTTTGGGTTTTCAACTGTTTCTTCAAATTCCTCGTGGTTTGGCTACAATCAGTTCTGCAAAATCGCCTGTCTGATCTTGACGCCTTTGCAAATTTTATCTGTTGTTGCTCATAAAATTATTTGTAGCAATCCAAAATTATTTTTGGATCAATCATCTTGAACGTATTTGGATAATAAAATCAAGCCATGATTAGATCCGTATCAAATATTTGATAATAGAAACTTGTGAAACAAAAATAAACCTAAATTAATAACCTAAAAATTGTGAATAAAACAAAATCTAGAAAAATAAAAAAATGAATTTAAACTAACTATAAGTTATAAACAAACATTGTTTATAATTTCCTTTCAAATATGATCTTAAAATTCTAGAAGCTTCAAGTTAATGGAGAAAAAATATTAATTTTATTTTTTTACAAAATCAAACAAATGATAGATAATTCTTTTATTATTATTATTTTGAGATGAGATGCAAAATGAAAAAAAAAATAATTAATTAATATCACCAAATGATTTCATGAAAATGAGAAACCAACCAAGATATTATTTGATGGAGTATTGAACACATTATTCAAAATAGTCAAACTTGCTAATGAGCAAAAGAAAGAACACATAATCATAATTTAAACGAAAGTAAACATTTGATAAAAATTAACGTTTTTGTTTAAATTGAGATTTCTATGATCGTTTCTAAATTTTGACATATAGTCTTGTAATAAATGTTTCATACTATAGTGAATGTCTTAAGTTTGTCTCAAAGAAAGCCAAGGTATGGAACTATTTGAAAAGGTTGATTATGTAGCTCATTATAATTAACAAGATTCTAACGGGGGGCCCTTTAAATTTTGTAAAACATTTAGGGCGAGTTGTTGGGGCCCAATAGGTACTTCCTGACAGTGATATTTTAATCCGTAATAACTTCCCTCTTGCACCATTCCTCTCATGACATCGTAACCTGTGAAGGCCATCCCTTCAACAGTAGTTCAACATTTTCTTGTTGCATTAATAACCAAATTTTGCAATACATAATTTATCAAAGGTCCATTGCCTTTGAATAATCACATAACAAGCTTGTTTATAGTTTTGGTCATGATATTAATTATATTTGTAGATTGGGGGAAACATGGGTGTTACAATTCCACTAAGAATGTGTAATCCTCGGCTAGATCTTTTCGATGGTATACTGAGCACTCCAAATGTAGATCATATGCAAAAGTTATGCCCTCAGGAAGTTGAAGTATTAGCTACCCCCATCGTAGCCCGCAAACCTTTTGGAGTTTCATCTTCGAGTGTTACATCGGGGCTCACGAACCTTTTGACATTTCATCTTCTGGGGTTAGGGTTTTCTCATTAATGCTTTATGTTAAAAAGGTCTTTTGAGCCTCATTGTAAAAACATCTTCTTTTGAATGAGTGTAGTCGTCGCATCTTTTCTCAAAGATAAGCACCACCATTCTAGCGAGTTCATTTTTCTCTGCATTTTTATAGTTCATGTACATTTCATTCAATAATAAAAATTTTGTATTACTGTATCTCTGCGTTTCTTGCAATATCTCTGTGTGTTTCTTGCAATATCTATGTGCATTTCTTGGTTATATATCTTCCTTCATTTTGTTCTCAGCACAATCCAGATCAGGTTTAGAGAAATTAGTTGCATTGATTTAAATACCGACATAATACAACTACCTGATTCAATCATTTTCCAATGTATCATCACTTAAATCAATGCATAAAAATGATTGAATAAGGTAGTTGTATCAATTTTAATAGTGATATAACATAAAACAATAGGGTGCATTTATTATAGTGAGTTAAAATGATTCACTGCATTAATTGAATAAATGATATGAAGGAAATTAATCATGTATATCGATCTGAAGTATGAGATAGTGAAAATTATCAAGTGAAATGACTTTAGCAATAACACATTGAAAACCAATTTCAAAATACACATTATAGGTTGAAGTGCTATACTTTGTTTGCATGGGTGTGATTTATCTATTAGTATTTTCACATTAAAACATATAATATTAAGATATATAGAATGTTAAGATATATATAATCTTACTATAGTATGCATTGACATATACAAAGCATTAAAATCAAAATCATGCAATAAAATGTAAACATAATTATGAGGGAACATAAAAGGTTGGAGAAAAAAACTATTAATATTGGAGAGATTTAACTAGCACATGTGGGTAAAATAAAAGATGAAGAAGACGTATTGAGAGTGGTCATTACATAATGATACTATTGCTTTCTTACTATTAACCTTTTTCATTATATAACATGTTACTTTATTTGTATTTACCTTAATCCTCATGTAACTTTGTAGTATCCTTCTGGATAGTAAGTTCTCTAAATTAAAAATAATACTTAGTAAATTTCTAAGGATCAAATTCATCCAAAATATATACTTCGAGATATCAAAACCTAGAAATGCAAACCTTATTATCAACAATAATTTCTAATTTTAATATCAACTACAACCACTCTATCTAAAAAAAACCATAATCATAATTTCTAAGTCTAATACAAATGAAAGTCTAATACAAATGATGGTTTCATTCTTAATCTCAACTATTTTTCTACTTTGATTCTTAATTTTAATATCAACTACAACAACTCTATCTTAAAAAAACCATAATTTCTAAGTTTAATAGGAATGATGATTTCATTCTTAATCTCAACTATATTCCTTCCTTCACATTGAATGAGAAACACCAATAACAAAATTGATAACAAACATCTTTAGTATTATTATATATTCATAATAAATTTTGTGGTTTAATGTTATATTGAAATGGTTATTAAATATGTAAACATGCATTGAATTTTGAAGAGATTGGTTATGAAATTTACACCTATTTAATTATATTATATATTTTTAAAATATATGAATAATATTAAATTTAATATAATTATTTTAAATTATATTTAGTAAATTATTTATATATATTTAAGGCATTATAAGGATGTAATCAATCTATTTTTTTAACAAGTGTGAAAAAATAAATAAGCATGACTAAGATAAAAACAAATTGTCACCAGTTTCATAGTGAAACTGAGCTTTGGTCAATTCCTAAAAATCCTTGGGATGAAAAAGTGTGTCACCTTTATGACACTAAGAAGGTTGAAGATGAAAAATATTCTCTCTTAAATTGTCGAGCCTATATCCATATCTCATTTTCAAAATATTTGTCACATTACCAACCTTCCTAACCTCTTAACTCAACAAAAGTATGGTGATCTTGGAAAGCTTATCTTGTTGCTTTTCTAGTACATAATCAAAATTCTAAGTAATTGCAAGTAATCACTTACCCTTTGGTCTTAATAAATCATCATCATCATCTATTTTATATATTAAAAAATATATAAATAATATTAAATGTAATATAAATATTTTCAAATTGTATATACCAAGTCTTGTAATGATATCATACAGATATGGAATGACTTTATGATGTATTAATAAAAGTAATATTTTATATTATTTTTAAAATATTTTTTTTATAGTTTAAAATAATTTCATAAAATATTGATGAAAATTTATGGTTAAAATTAAAATTTGTTTTTTATATTAATTAAAACTAATATTTATTAATTAAAAATATTAAATACTAAATAAACATTCTAAATTTATATTAATAAAAAAATTGCATTCACAAATATATATTTTTGTAAACTTGACATTATTAAATGTAATATTGAATTGGAAAAATATTTTATATATATATATATATATATATATATATATATATATATATATATATTAAAATGATTTTATAAAATATTGATAAAAAAATTATAATTAAAATTAAAACTGAATTATTTTAATTAAAAATATTAAATACAAAATAAACATTCTAAAATTGTATTAATAAAAAATTGCATTGACAAAAATAATATTTCTTATTGATTGAATAAACATACTAAATTTAATAAAAAAAATGGCAAAGACAACATTTCATTTTGATTGAATAAAATTAATATCAAAACGTTACCATGACATACATTCATAACTTAGAATGAAAATGATTTTGAATGTATTACGGTGACTTTCGGAATGATGATAGTAAAACCATATGGCATTGTTAATTGAAATCGAAGATATAAGGGTTGGGTACCAAGATCGTAATTGAAGCATCTGCGTTAGATGGAGAACCCTTGGGAATGTTCGATGGAGAACCCTTGGGAAAGAAGTGTGTGCTGGAGCGTCCACCATTAAATAAATAAATAAAATCTTTATACAATTTATAGAAAAGAAAACTACATCAAATAACCTAAAAGTGCACACCTTTGCACATCATAGTCTTTGTTTTTAATTATTTGTAAGTTGTTTTACCGCCACATGATCACTTTAGATGTATTTTTATTCTAAATTTGTTGAGCATTCAAAGTGATGGGAAATAAATTGAAATGTAAATTTCACTGAGTTACAATACATTTATATGGATGTCTATTTGATAGAATATATATATATATATATATATATATATATATATATATATATATATATATATATATATATATATATATATTAGTTTTTATTTGTAAATGCATTATGTGTTATTAGACATTTATTTTATATTGAGATGTAGATTTAGAATTAACAAATGAAGAAAACATTTTTTATAATGTTTTTTTTTTAATGAGGCTTAAATATTTGTAACCAGTTGTGAATGAATCAGTTCTATAATTTATTATTTTGATGATATGCATATTTCTAACAAAAATGGTTGCTTGCACATTTTCCAAGAATTAGGGGTATAAACATATCGCTTCAGGATAAGAATGCATATTCAATAAATGGAGGAAGGAGAGGGAGCATATCAGTGTTGGTAATGCAGAGACAAAATCATATTGACACAATGGAAGAGGGGAGCAAGAAACATTAATAGAGATCGTGAGAAGCTTGAGAGTCTCATAAAATAATAAAATAGATAGATGCTCAAGTGATGCAAAGCCTAAATCAGTTGATGCAAGCAAATAATTGATCAAACTCAAGATAAGAGGAAGATGACATATATCATGAAAGAAGAGATAATTACAAAAGAGATGGTTATTCAAGAAGTGCTAGCAAAAATCATAGACATCACTCACCTCCTTACTAAACAACGAAATTTTATGCATCTGAAGATTCCATAAGTTGTCTAGAGGTGTCTCTTGTTAGGCACCAAAGAAGAAGACATGAATTGGGAAGTTTGCAAGGAGAGCTGAGGAAGCTTAAGCCATGATCATTTGATGGTGAAAGAGAAAGGGAAGATGATGTTGAAGCATGGTTGCTTGGACTCATGAGGTGTTTTCGATTAGATAACTACTTATCAAACCTAGAAGCCAAAATTGTCACTTACCATCTACATGGAAAATATGTTATGTGGTGGGATGAGCTTAAGCAAGTTGAGCACATAAATGAGAGAAGGCTCACATGGAAGCAATTCAAGAAATATTTTCAGAAGGAGTACCTTTGAGATCACTTCTATGACAAGAAAATGTAGTAGTTCTTTGAACTTAGGCTTGGAAGCATGACCATGGCACAATATGAAAATAAATTATTCAGATTGCTAAAGTATGTGGGGTTTATAAAATATGAGAAGGTGAAAATACAAAGGTTTTTGAGTGGACTGTCTTCATTTTATAAAGAGAAGATTCAATATGATGAGCTTGAGACTAGACCATGAGGAAGGCTAAGAACCTGTATGAGCAAGGAAAGGGAAGAGTCTTTGCAGAAATATTGGAAGGATAAGAAGAAGGAGAAGTTTGATCAGAGAAGGAAAGGGTTCAAACCTCCTTTCAACAGAAATAACCCAAATAAAAATCAACAAGATCAATGTGCTAAGGATGAATTCAAGAGAGAAGACTCCTTGGGAAAAAGGGGGAGACCACCAATCCAATGTTGGCAATGCAAAGAAGATCACATGTACAAGGATTTTCCTCACAGAAAAGACAAAGTGAAGACCATGCACAACATCTAAGAGGCTACAATAATAGAAGATATGGGCATAATATATACAACCTAGAAGATCGACAAGCAAAGTACCAATCCAATATGATCGAAGTGGAAGGTAAGATTATTAATCATCATGTTGCTATTTTAATTGATTAGGAACAAGCCATTGTTAGATTGATCCTAAAATAGGGGATAGATTACATTTGGAGAAAATTAAGCTTGAAAAATCAAGTTTGGTTCAGCTAGCCACTGGAACCAAAAGAAGGATCAATGAGATGGTTAAAGGTTGTTTGAGAAGTCTTAATGGAGTAAATACTAATGCTGATATAAATATTATACCATTGGTATATTATGATATTCTAATTGGAATGGATTAGTTGGACATGCATCATGTTGTCCTATATTATCATAAAAAGACATTTACATGTCTTGATGAAGAATGAAAACAGAGGAATGTGAAAGGAATTCCAAGACCCATTTCTATAAGGGAGATTTAAGCCTTACAACTGAAGAGATGCTTCAAAAAATGATGTCAATTGTAAGCAACCCATGTGGAGAAGTGAGAAAAGGAAAAATGGCCAAACCTTGAAAATGTTTTGGCACTTCAAGAGTTTGAAGATGTATTTCAAGAAATACCAGGGTTGTCACCAAAGAGGGAGATAAATTTCTCTATTGATTTAGTACGAGGAACTAACCTAGTATAAAAAACACCTTACAGAATGAGTACACCAGAATTAAAATAATTACAAATGCAACTTGAAGAATTGTTGAAGAAATGGTACATTCTTCCAAGTGTTTCACCTTGGGGACCACCAATACTCTTTCTCAAAAAAAATGATGGAACATTGGGGCTACGTATTGACTTTAGAATAAAGTCATTGTGAAGAAAAACTACCCTCTACCCATAATTGATGACCTCTTTGATTAGCTAAGAGGGGAAAAGATATTTTCAAAGATAGACTTGAGATGAGGATACCACCAAGTAAGAATCAAGGAAGAAGACATCAATAAGACAACCTTTAGGACTAGGTATGGAAATTAAGAATTTGTAGTGGTGCCATTTGGACTAACCAATGCACCGACTATCTTTATGTGCTTAATGAATGGCATATTCAACAGTTATTTGGATAATCTTGTCATAGTATTCTTGGATGACATGCTTATATATTCTAAGTCATAAGAAGAGCATGATCATCACTTGAGTTTGGTGTTGTAAGTGCTGAGAGAATATTGGTTGTATGCCAAGATTAGTAAGTGTTATTTTTACCAAGAACATATCCATTACTCGAGACACATCATTTCAAAACAAGGTATAGCAGTAGATCTAGAGAAGATTGAAGCCATTAGAGGATGGCCAACACTGAGGAATGTTTCAGAAATCAGATCTTTTATTGGATTAGATAGTTACTAGAGAAGATTTATAGCATGGTTCTCTAAGATTGTTCATCCCATCACTTCTTTGCAAAAGAAGAGAATTAAATTTGAATGGAAAAATGAGTGTGAAGATAACTTTGATTTGTTGAAATAATTACTTACTAGTGCACCTATTTTAAAGAGTGTTGACCCAATTTATATTTTTTTGGTATGTAAAGATGCAAGGAAGGACTTGGTGGAGTCCTCACTAAAAATGAACATGTCACTGATTATGAGTCCATAAAAATTAAAGAACATTAGAGGTGTTGATTAAGGTTGGTTGTCATTGATGTCAACCCTTGAAGAAAGACCCGTAGCACAAAGGTTTGGGTAATGGACCCAATAGTGTTTTCTGTAAATATGACTCATTATTGTTTTGTCATGGTTGATAAGAAGTAAATATGGATGAACTCCAAAGTGGTCCCCTTATGGTGAAAGCCCTCACGGGAAGACGCTTTGTGCAGTAAGAGAACCCATGCTTAATTGTGTAATAATGAGATGAAGGAAAGTGAATTTG
>ML799425.1:99167-124846 GCA_009831015.1 Picea engelmannii
TTGGTGCTTCCAATGAATGTAATTCTTCAAGACATATAAGAAAAAACATTCCGTGGTTTTCTCCCGATTTGGGTTTTCACGTAAAACACTGGTGTACTGTGTATGTGTATGATTGTTAATTTGTTCATTGTTTACTTACTCTGTAGTTATTGGATGATAATGCTTCATTGATATAACACTTGGATTATATGGTTAAAAGGGATTAAATTGCTCTATTACTGATTCACCCCCCCCTTTTAGTAATCGAACAAGAGGAACTATGATACACATGACTTGGAGCTTGCCGCCATTGTTCATGCATTGAATATGTGGAGGCATTATCTCATGAGAAAGAGATTTGAATTAAGAACAAACCATAAGGCTCTAAAATATCTTTTTGAAAGCCAACTTTGAATGCCAGACAAACTAGATGGCTATAATTTTTAAGTGAATACGATTTTAACATCAAGCATATTAAAAGAAAAGAAAATAAGTTTGTTGATGCACTCAATAGAAGTGTACATCTCATGTATGATACAACCATTAGTATGCATCAATCCAGTTTGAAAAGAAGAAATTTAGATGTTGTTGTTACAGATTAGCATTACCTACACGTTAAAGAAATCTTATAGCAAGAAAATGTACAACAAAAAATTAAATAATATGAGATGAAGGAAGATGGATTACTTATGCATAAAAATAGAATTTATGTTCCTAGTTCCAGAGAACTTAGGGATTTGGTATTAAAAGAAATGCATAATGTTCCATATGCCAAACATCCCGGTTAGTAGAAAACAATTGCATTAATAAGAAGCCAATTCTTTTGGTCAGGAATGAAGAAAGATATTGATGATTACATTGCTAGATGTATGGAATGTCAAAGAGTGAAGGGTGAGCATAGACACCCAACATGTTTGCTACAACCATTACCAATTCTAGAGAAGAAATGGGAAGTGTTAACCATTTATTTTATAACTAAATTTCCCATGACAACAAGAAAACATGATTCAATAATGGTAATGGTTGATAAATTGATGAATACTGTTCATTTTGTTTCTGTAAAAATGACTCATACAACAACTAATATTACAAAAATTTACATGAGGAAGATTGTTGGGTTGCATGGGATACCTAAGACAATTGTTTCAGATAGAGATAGAAAGTTTACTTCAAATTTCTAGAGGGGATTGTTAAAAGGATTTGGTACAAATATGAACTTTATCACATCATAGTCAGAGAGTGTCAACCAAGTAATTGAAGACATGTTGAGAATGTATGTGATGGATAAGCCATCTAAGTGGGAAATTAATTTCACTTGGTTGAGTTTGCCTATAATAATGGGTATTAATCTTCATTGAAAATGAGTCCATTTGAAGCTTTGTATTGTAGGAAATGCAATACTCCAATGAGTTGGGACAACCCAATAGACAAAGTGATACTTGGGCCAAAATTGCTCAAGGATATGAAAGAACAGATAGTTAGAATTAAGAAGAATTTAAAGACAACTCAAGATAGACAAAAAAATTATGCATATAAGAACACGACAACTAGAGAATTTAAAGTGGGGGGGCATGTGATTTTGAAAGTGAATCCCAAAAAGAGTTCATTGAAGCTGGGTAGTTGTACAAAGCTAACAACTAGATTTTGTGGTCTATTTGAGATATTGGACAAAATAGGGCCAATTGCATACATGTTTGCATTTCCTACTTCCATGAATGTGCATAATGTATTTCATGTCTCTTTGCTGAAAAAATACATATATGATCCTAACTATGTTATTGATTGACATTTGATTCAGGTAGAGCTAGAGGGAGATTGTCAGGTCTCGCTAGTGCGCATATTGGACAAAAAAGTCAAAATACTTTGGAATTGAGTTATAGAGATGGTAAAAGTTCAGTGGACCTGCTACGTTCTTGAAGATGGTACTTGGGATAATGAAGATGCCATGCAGGCAGAGTACCCACGACTTTTTGAATAATTTTGAAATTTTGATTTCTTGTTTTGTATTTGCACTGAGGACATTGCCAAAATAAGGAGGAGGGGAATGTAATACCCTAGTTTTAATTCTCTATATTAAATATTGTATTTTTTAATTTATGAAAGGCCGGTGTGCCCAAACAATTAAAAGAGGCCAACATGCCTAGGAAATGTAATGTTTTGATCATTATTAATAATAAAATACATCATTAGAGGCTAGATGGACAAGGACAAGGACACAATTTATAGGGGGCTATGATTCCACGAGAGAGGGGGCTTAAGGGGCTAAGTATTTTATTATATTTTATTTACTCATAATTGTTTTAATTGAGAGAAGTGGTTACATGAGCTTCTTGGGGAAGACCATGTGGTTCTTGATTTCTAAGTAATTATATAAACCCACCTTTGGATTGTTTTGGGATTCACACTCTTCATTCTGTTCTCTCTCTCTCTCCACTCACTCTTTCACCCATTAATCATTCCTCATTCATTTTGATATTGGCTTGGGAATGAAAAATGAATTATTGGAGAGGAGCCATTGTTTTGTTGGATGTAATGATTGTTGGTGTATTCTAGCCATGAATTAATGCCTGCATGTTTGAGATGCATTGGCATGTGTTAATTTTTTCTCACAACTACGAATCCTGAGAGTCACAAAATGAATATTCTTGACTAGATGCACTGGAGCCCTAGAAGGAGGTGGACAACATGAGGGACTGCATGACAAAGAAGGGGGTCCATTCTCTTGGGTTGTGCACACTGGAGATAAGAGAGTTGGTGTACTTTGGATTGTTGTGTGTTGAGAATCCTATGAGAGCTTGAGTGTTCACTGGTTTGGGAAGCCGAGTGACACCCTGGAACCGTCCTTGTGGATTCAAAGCCCTGGCATGGGGGTGACATTGTTGTTGATACTTGGAACAACAATGTCTACAGTTGGGTGGAACGTCCTTGGTCTGCAACCAGTTGCTGATTTTCTTCATTACAGATAAGTTCTCTTTCTTATGGTTTCATTTACCTGTATATTTATTTCCACTGTGTATTAATTATTATCTTTGATATTCATGTTTATAATATGCATACTTACTAGTTATTGTTGTGTATGAAATTATCTTCCATTTTTTTTATGATGTAGTATAAATCTTGATGATTGCATGTGAGTCTTTCATGTGTATTTATTAATTAAATGTCATCAGAAATTCGAAATCAGTTCAGAGGTGAGTTTTGAAGTAGCGTAGATAGCATGTGGGTGGATGGGTATGTTACATCTATGATACCAAAAATGATGACCTCCTGGCCTATTTGCAACGGAGTGCTAGAACAAACTCTGAAAAATAGACTCTGGAAAACTTGACTCTCAAAGCTTTTCACTGTTGCATCGGACTCTGAACTCAGGACTGCTTCCTACCATTGGTCTGGATATACACCACTCCATATCTAATCTCAACCGTTCAAATATTAAACATAGGAACAAAGCCTTGTTCCGATGAATCAATGATCATGATTGACTTATAATTGGATCCAATGGTTACTATTTCTCCTTGCCTATGCAGGAACTTAAGCTCGGTTCTCCCTACTCATAGAATGAAATTCAATCTCTGGTTCATCCCCGACTCCAAACGATTCAACTATGAACTCAACAACCCATTATATCCTTTGGGACATAAATCTCTTCGATGATCGATGATTGATTACAATTAGTCTCTTTTATGTCAGATTCGACCAATTTTGACCTAAAGCCTCTAACCACGAATTATAGAAACTTTCTAATATACATATTCAAATCTATATTTCAATGACTTAACATATCGTCCAAATACACAGATGCACAAACAATACAAAGATTCTATTTATAAATATGTACACAAATTGCATAAGGCCCTTCTATTATTCGGTGTGATTTACAATCAATTGGATTCTCCTGATCCTTTGGCCACACTTGGTCTCTTACACACAATTTATATCTCTTCCCATACATAAATGCTTCTATTTAACATAGGCTTACATAATTAAAGAATACATATGAACTTTAAATCAGTTTCATATCCTAATCATACTCCCTAAAATATGCAATTATCTCTAGGATCTCTCAGATCCACAATATCCTCAACTATCTCCCTAAATTTTACAATTCTCAAGAGATGCTCAATAAGGCAGATTCAATTACATAGCATCACCCTCAATTTAACAAACCCTATCTTATGAAATGATTCTAAAACTCAATTAAAACATAGGAATTACAATAATTCAAAGACCCCCTAGGTCTAGTCAAACTAGGTTGTTTTGGAGGCAAAAATGCTCCTGCATCAACTTGCCACTAAAAACTCATGAGCACCATTAGGTGGTATTTCATGCCATGAATAATTATTGAGGCCTTCATAATGTTAGGGGTTGAAATCAAATGCCTTGGGCCCTTAATGATGATTCTTGGACTAGTTTTCCACAAAGGAGGTCTCAAATCACCACACATGATCTATATCGTGGATCTTTGGACTGTAACTAGAAAGTGATCGCCACTAGGTGAAATTCCCCACCATGTGTTGATGTTTGGAAAAAATCATGAAGACATTCTCCTAGATTAATAATCAATAATATAATTATTGATTATTAAATAATATATATAATAAGTAATAATAATAATAAATAGTTACTTATGTTGATTAAGGTTGGTTGTCATTGATGTCAACCCTTGAAGAAAGCCTTGTAGCACAAAGGTTGGGTAATGGACCCAAGATTGTTTGATGTAAAGATGAATCGTTATTGTCTTGTTATGTTTGATAATAAGTAGAAATGGATGAACTCCAAAGTGGTCCCCTTATGGTGAAATCCCTCACGGGAAGACGCTTTGCGGATTGAGTTATCCTAGAAGTATGGTTAGAGAACCCATGATTATTTGTGGAATAATGAGATGAAGGTCAGTGAATTTGTCATTGAAACTATCCTATATGGATATTTATTTTCATTCCATTTCTGATGGTATGTGGAACATCACATAACTCCTCACAGTTAGAGAGTTATGGCCATGAGAATTTGGAGAACCCAGGTTTGGGTAATGGACCCAAGTTTGTTTGATGGATACTGGTATGAGTTTTGATATATTTTCAGATACTACTATTCTTTATGGTTGGTACATGTCATTCAATTTCTGGTGGTATGTGGAACGTCGCATAACTCCTCATGGTTTGAGAGTTATGGGCTTACGAAGTTGGAGGACCCTCTTATGTCATCTAGAAGCCCCAAAAGGTCAAAGTAGTCAAAGTAGTTTAAGAGATTTTAGAAGGTAAATAATAAAGTGAATTGATGAGTGTACTATAATTCAAAGTGAATACAAAATAAATTATTTAAATAATAAATTTAATGGATAAATTAGAAGTGGGTTAACCCTAAAATAAGGAAAGTGGGCAAAGTGACCTAGAAGATGTTTTTAAAGAAGCTACTTTGAGAGTATAAATAAGAGGCAAGGCTCTCTCATTTTAGACACACTTGAGAATTTTGAATACCTATAGCTGTCTGAGGTAACCAAAGGATATCTAAACCTAATTTCTGAGGGAAGGTGAAGAAAAAAAGGCTAGAATTCAAGGAAGGATAAATTCTTTTGATGATGCTTTCTAAGGTATGCTATTTACAGTTCATCTCACCATTTTCACAATAACATTTTTTTCTAGAATTATTCAGACCATGAAATTTTTATTCCATTGAGGAAACATATCCAAGTATATGTGGTAAAAAATTCATCTTGTGGGTCGTTGTATTTTTGGAGTTACACTTCGTGGAAAATAAGGTTTGTGGCTAGTCCTGAAACTAGTTAAAAACAGGTGTTTCGGGTAAAAACGTCATAACTTATTCATAAAAAATACAAATTCAGTAAGACCAAATGTGTTGGTTAGAGTAAATTCTGTAGTATTATTTGTAATATTTTCATATCGATACAACAAATATTCCGTGCGGGGCATGCTCTACAAGGTCTCTCTCTAGAATAAGCCAAAATTTAGCAAGGTATGCCATTTTTTCTATAACTATATTTCTGAGAGGTTCCAAGTAGTGACACCTGGAGAAATTGCATAAAACAGACTGAAGAAAATTGTGTATCAGTTTCATATCTTGATTCATTATAGGTACAAAGTTATGATTATTTCAAGTTAGGGTTGTTGACTAATCCAAAACTAGCAATGTGAGACTAAAGAAACGTTTGATGTAAATGCTAGTATCTTGTTGTTTAAAGTTAAGGAAGGTTTGCAGGTATGTGATCATATACACTAGGTCTATTACATATTTATAAATCATATTTGGATGATGAAATTGATGAGGTATTTTGGTTGAGGTACAAGTTGGGTACATGGTTGAGACAAGTAGTTGATGAGTTGGCACATACATGAGGTGTATAGTTGATGATGTTGGTACATATTGATGAGTCATAGTTGATGAGTAGTTGAAATATGATTGGTACATCCTTGGTACATGGTTGGTTGCACTTTTTTATGGTACAGGTTGATTACAGAGTATTTGGTACATGTTGGTGCATGGTCGATGCACTTGTTTATGGTACAGGTCGGTGCATGGTTGATACACTTGTTTATGGTATAGGTTGATTATAGGTTGAGGTGCAGGTTGATGCATGGTTGAGGTTTATTGGTACAAGTTTACATTGGTATATCTCACAGTGATAGTGTGACAGTGGTTCCATCATTCTACTTCTACTTCAGGGTGGTTGGACGGGGTAAGAACAAGTGGTTGTAGCTGAAGAACATAGGGTGTTGTAGCCAGAGAACATAGGGGGTTGTAGCCTCCTTCTAGTTGTATCCAGAGAATTGGGGAGTTGGATCTTCCCTCAGGTAGTAGCCTGAGAAACTAGAGGGTTGGAGCCTCCTTCCAGTTGCAGCTGGAAAACAAAGGAAATTGGTGCTTCCAATGAATGCAATTCTTCAAGACATAGAAGAAAAATCATTCTGTGGTTTTCTCCTGATTTGGGTTTCCATGTAAAACACTGGTGTACTGTGTATGTGTGTGATTGTTCATTTATTATTGCTCATTATTGGATAATAATTCTACATTGATATAACACTTGGATTATTTGAAGAAAAATGATTATAATTACGCTATTACTGATTCACCCCCCCTCTCAGTAATCCAACAATTGGTATCAGAGTAGGTTCCTTCAGAAATCAGTTTAATCACTGAAAGGTAGATCATGGAGATTACCAAATTTTTAAAAAATGGAATACCACAGTTTGATGGAAAGAAGTATGCTTTTTGGAGCATAAGAATGAAGACATATATACAGGCATAGGGATTTCAAGTTTGGCAATGTTAGGGCCCTAACTCGCACATAGGTAGAACAATATATTCGGATGTAATAAAGGTCAATATTAATAAGGCCTTTCAATAAAATAGAATAAGTTGAATGTAAGAAGACCTAATAGAATCTTCCGCTTCTAGAAGGATCTTCCTTTAAATGCTTCTTTTGATAGACATATTTAGTATAAATAGGAGTCGAGGGTATGAGAACCCTAGCTTGGATATTATTGTAATAGAGATATGCTCGACTGGAGGTTTCCCCCTCGAAGAGGCCCGTGAGCATTTCTCTCATAATCAAAGTGTTATTTCTGTTCTGCATGCTTTTTAGTTCTGCTATATTACAAGTGGTATCAGGGCACTTTCCTCGGTAGAAATTGTGGGTTAATTTTTTTTTGTTTGGGTAGAGACATATTCCGACATCTTTAAGCCACAAAGATCTATTGTTACACACATAAACCCATGGTTGATGGATTCATACACGCAGGAAATACAAGTGGTACTTAAGCGCACATTTGTTGGCCACCCTTGTAACCCCTGTTGGTACCCCTTCGATTGGTAGTGCATCAGACAACACCTGTGTATGGATTGACCTAGATTACCTGAATCCCTCTTTAGATAAATCGATTTCCCACCTGACTGCTATAGTTCCACCAAGAACAACACTCGGGAAGATACTCTCTAGTACCTTGGTAGTCAAGTAGTACAGATAAGGGTATGGTCTAGCCTCCTTAGTTAGTGCCCTGAGATATTGGGCTGAGTACTACTGTTGGACCCCACATGTATATCAGAGAGCTATAGCACAGGGAAAACCTTTGTCTATAGAACCCTTGAATACCTAACCCTTGGGGACATAAACATAAACAAATTAAAACATACAAGATCTATTGCGACGCAACTGTGTTCGGGTTGCCAAATCACTACAAATTTGTTTCTTGTTAAGCATTTGGGCATTTCATCACTACAATATTCTTTAGACCAGAGTATAACTCCGCAAAGTCTGGAAATTTTTGCACCATTATTTGAGACCTATTCCATTGGATTCATCTCTTTGCCCTTATCACATTCATACATATCATTTTTCAGCAAAATTTTTGACCCCACCCGCCCCATTTCGGTTCCCTCATCATCATGGCCCTTACTCATAGCCAAGACCTGGAAGCTCGCTTCAATACCTTGCAATCTAATTTCACTAAGACCCAACAAGAAATGAAACAAATCAGTGCCAATGTTGTCGCCATCAATACAACCATGCAGTCCTCAATGGAGGAAATTAAACAATACCTGACTACCCATCTTGAATATGTCGTTTCAATGCTTTGCACCAAGATGCATATCCCTACAGATAACCCTTTATCTGACACACCTTCAGATACTAAAGTTGAACATTACTCTAACTTTTAGCACCGTCACTTTCAACGTGACCTATGCCTTCCACGGGTGGATGTGACCAAATTTGATGGCTCGGATCCCACTGGTTGGGTAACCCAAATGGAACATTAATTCTCTTTATACGACATTACAAATGGCTTGACCAAACTCCTGTATGGTGTTCTCCATCTAGATTAAGAATGTTGGCAATGGTGGCAATGGAGAAAAACTTCATGTCAAGGGTATATTGCTTGGACACAATTTGTGGCAGGGATTTATGAACGCTTTGACACTGACACCAACCATTTGGGCCGTTTGACAAAGTTGAAGCAATCAGGAACATTGGAAGACTTTATAACTAATTTTGAGTGCCTAGATTTTCGGACAGAGGGAATGTCTGATGCCTTTTTCCGAGAGTGTTTTATTAGTGGCCTCAAGGATGATATTCGGGCCCATGTCCTGATGGCTCGTCCTCAAAGTTGGGTGGAGGCTACTAATAGAGATAAAGAATCACAACAAGTTGTATCTTCTCAAAACTGGAAACCCTCCTTTTCCCCTCGCACTAAACCCGTAAATCCCACTACTCCCTTCGCTCCACTAAAGATCCAAAAATTGACCACGACTGAAATGGCTGAACGCCAACTCAAAGGTCTTTGTTATAATTGTGATGACAAATACTTCCTGGGCCACAAGTTTAAGGAACAAAATATTTTTATGGCCATCTCGGAGGATATTTCGAAAGAGGATGTTGAAACTCCCCTTGTGTCTGAGTCTCCTGAAACCACTGACATAACCCCTCCCTCAGACCCTCCTGAAGTAGAACCAGTCATTTCCCTCAATGCTCTCACTAGATTCTCTGCTCCCCAAACCCTCAAGCTAATCGGTTACATCAAGCATAGGAAGGTCATCATTCTGGTTGATAGTGGAAGCACCCATAATTTTATTCATTGTTGCATTGCCCAAGAAACTCATTGCTACATCCATGCCGTCAATAATTTCCAAATCATGATTGCCAATGGTGTCTCCATGAAATGTGGAGGGTGATGTGAAAATGTGAGTCTCCAAATTCGTGACTACCACCTGAAATCCCATATGTTTTCTATCGACATGGGCGGTTGTGACATTATGTTGGGTGAAGATTGGCTAAGGACTTTGGGTCCCATTCTCATGGATTTTAAGGAATTAATCATGCAATTCGACCAGGAGGGCCAACAATATAAGTTCCAAGGCATCATCGCCGGTTCACCTGAGATAATTAGTTCCCATCGCATGAAAAAGATGCTCAAAAAAGGTCATTCTGGTGTTATTTCCCAACTCCATGCCATACAAGCAACAGAGACACCCTCGATACTGCAAGACCTCCAATCCATCCTTTCTAAACATTAAGTGGTCTTTTCCACCCCCCAGGGACTCCCTCCTTCCTGTGGTGTTCACGATCATTCCATTCCCCTTGTACCAGGAAGCCTTCCTCCCAATATCCGTCTGTATCGTCACCCCTTTTCCCCAAAAAATGAAATTGAGAAAATAGTTCAGGAACTCCTTAACGCAGGCGTTATCCGCCCTAGTACGATCCCCTATTCTTCTCCTGTGGTCATGGTCATGAAGAAAGAAGGTTCTTGGTGAATGTGTCTTGACTTCCGTGCCCTCAACAAACTTACCATTAAAGACAAATTTTCCATTCATGTCATTGATGACCTCTTGGATGAATTAAGTGGAGCGTAGTTCTTTACTAAACTTGATCTTCGTTCTGGCTACCACCAGATACGTATGAAAGAGACAGACATTCCCAATACTTCCTTTAGAAATCATGAGGGCCACTATGAGTTTTTGTTCATGCCCTTTGGCTTGTGTAATGCCCCCTCCACCTTCCAAAGCCTCATGAATCATGTCTTCTATCCTTTTTTCCGTCATTTTGTCTTAGTTTTCTTTGATGATATCCTCATCTATAGAAAAACCTGGATAGACCATCTTGCCCATGTGGATCAAGTTCTCCATCTTCTCTCTCAGCACCAACTTTTCTTGAAACAGTCCAAATGTGCTTTTGGCACCTCAGAAGTTGAGTACTTGGGTCACCTGGTTGGAAGGGACAACGTCAGGGTGGATCCTAAAAAGATTGAAGCTATACAATACTGGCCTCACCCAAAGACTCTCAAAAGATTGCATGGATTTCTGGGCTTAACAGGTTATTGTCGCAAGTTTGTTAAGAATTATGGAAAGATTGCAACACCTCTCACTGCACTCCTAAAAAAGAACTCTTTCACTTGGACTCCAACAACTGCTCAAGATTTTCAAACCTTGAATATGGCCATGTGCACCACTCCAGTCCTGGCCCTTTCTGATTTCACAAAGACCTTTGTCTTGGAATGTGATGTTTTAGGGAAAGGAATTGGTGTTTTCCTTATGCAAGAGGGTCATCCTTTGTCCTTTACCAGCAAGGAACTGTTTGAAAGAAATATGGGAAAATCAATCTATGAAAAGGAAATGTTGGCTATTTTTCATGCCATTGATCTATGGCACCCTTATCTATTGGGGCAATGCTTCCAAATTAAGACAGACCATCAAAGCCTCAAGTATTTTCTGGAACAACACATTTCCTCCCTGGAGCAATAGAAGTGGGTGACCAAGCTCTTTGGATATGATTATGAGATCATTTACAAGAAAGGAAAATACAATGTGGTTGCAGATACACTTTCCCGAAAATATGAAAATGAAGGATCCATTTTTTCTCTTTCCTTCATTGTACTGGATTGGCCCCAAGCCGTTTGTCAGGAATGGCTACAAGATCCCAAAAGTTCATAGCTGATCCAATCAAACGCTCTTTTTTTTGGGATGGAATGAAACAAGACATTTGTAATTTTTTCTATGAATGTGATGTGTGTCAACTCAACAAGGGCGAAACAGTCAAATCTCTGGGCACACTACAACCGCTTCCGATTCCACCTGCTATTTTGAGAGATATCTCTATGGATTTTATTATAGTCTTACCCAAATCCTAAAATAAATCAGTCATCATGGTGGTTGTTGATCGCCTTTCCAAGTATGCACATTTATGTTCTCTTCAACACCCATTTACAACATCCACGATGGCTCAACTTTTCATGGATTAGGTCTTCAAGCTTCATGGCATGCCGCTTTCTATTGTTTCTGATTGCGACCCAGCTTTCACCAACAATTTTTGGCAAGAACTGTTCAAGCTACAAGGAACCCAATTGCATCTCAACACATCTTATCATCCCCATAATGATGGTCAAATGAAAGTTGTCAACAAGTGTTTGGAAACATATTTGAGGTGTTTTTCCTCGAAAAAGAAAAATCAGTGGGCTCAATGGTTACCCCTAGCTGAATGGTGGTACAACACTTCATACCATACAACTACACACATGACTCCTTTTGAAGCGATATATGGAAAAAATACACCTTCAGTTCTCTCATACTTACCTGGTGTCTCGAAGGTCCAGGTAGTTGACCAAATGATTACAGTTCGAGAGGCTATTCTCCATACCCTCAAAGAGAATTTGGTCATGGAACAAAATCGCATGAAGCAACAAGAAGATCAAGGTCGCTCTGAATGCCAATTTGCAGAAGGAGATCAGGTGTTTCTTCGACTGCAACCTTACAAGAAAAATTCCCTCAAGGCCGAGCATTGTCAGAAGCTAGTGCCCAAATTTTATGGTACTTATATCATTCTCAAGCGTGTGGGATAGGTGCTCTATCAGTTAGCTTTGCCCAGTCATTCTAAGCTACATCCTGTTTTCATGTTTCATGCTTAAAGAAGGTGATTGGAACTAAGTGCCAAATTCAAACCAACCTTCCCGAGTTAGCCGAAGAAGGATCCATTTGGATATAACCAAAAGCATTTTTAAACCAGCGTGAACATCGCCTACATCAGAGAACCATCAAGGAAGTGTTAGTCTAGTGGAAAGATACAACTCCAACAGATTCCACTTGGGAACCAACTACCATTCTGCAGTAATTTCCAAATCTCAAGCCTTGAGGACAAGGTTGTTTTTAAGGGGACAGACATGTTAGGGTCCTAACCCACACATAGGTAGAACAATATATTCAGATGTAATAAAGGTAAATATTAATAAGGCCTTTCAATAAAATAGAATAAGTTGAATGCAAGAAGACCTAATAGAAGCTTCCGCTTCTAGAAGGATCTTCCTCTAGATGCTTCTTTTGATAGACATATTTAGTATAAATAGGAGTCGAGGGTATGAGAACCCTATCTTGGATATTATTTTAATAGATCTCTACTTGACTGGAGGTTTCCCCCTCGAAGAGGCCCGTGAACATTGCTCTCAGAATCAAAGTGCTATTTATGTTGTTATTCATATATCATTTCAGTGTTATTGTGGTGATTGTTCTGGTTATATTGTTGTTATTCTGCCATTTCTAGCATTTTATTTTCATTCTCCATACTTTTTATATTTGTTATATTATAGGCAATCAATTGTAGATGGATACACAACACCAACAGTTCCACCAACAAATGACAAAGCAGTGAAACTTGGTGAGAATAATTCCAAAGCCAAAAATGCACTTTTGAATGGTTTCAGTGATATGGTATTCACCAAAGTTGCACATTGTAAATCCACTAAAGATATTTGGGACAAGCTTCAAAATATTTATGAACGAGATACAAAAGTCAAAGAAACAAAGCTGCAAACTTACAGAGGTCAGTTCGAACAACTAAAAATGAAGGAAGATGAGAATATTGTAGCCTACTTCTTATGAGTCGATGAAACAGTGAATGCAATCATAGGATTTAGAGAAGAAATAGAAGAATCTGTAATTGTTCAAAAGGTACGAAGATCTCTTCCTATGATATTTAACCCTAAGATATCAAAACTAGAAGAAAGATCGGATCTAAACTCAATAAGCATGGACCAATTGCATGGAATCTTCACAACATATGAAATGAGAACTAAACAAGAAAATCTAGATGTAAAAGAAGCAACCTTCAAAGCATCCAAAATATCAAAGCAAAAGAAAAAGGAACAAGAAGAATACAACAACAATAGTGACGTCTTGAAATAAAATAAAGAAGTGACCAACTTCGTCAAAAGACTGAATAAGGAAACTAACGGTAAGTATAGAGGTAAGCTTCTTTTAATTTGTTTTAATTGTGATGGTATTGGTCATTTTGCTAAAACATGTCCTCATAAGAAAAATATACACGAAGAAGGTTACTCAAAAGGAAAACACACATATAAAGACAAAAGAAATACAAAGAAAGTTTTCAAGAAAAACTTATGCACCAAAGAAGACATCTCATCATCAGATGAAGATGAAGTCAGTGACAGTGAGACATGGAGAGTTTTATTCATGGCAGTAAAAGACTCTGACAAAGAAGACTCTGAAGAAGAATATGAAGAAGCCAAAGAAGAGTATGAAGAAGTCGAAGAAGAAATTGAAGAAGTGGAAGTTGACTATTGAGAAGAATTAATGTGTGCCGTAGAAGTTATCAAAAGAGAAAATAAGAAAAACAAGAAAACACAAGCAGAACTAGATAATAGAAATGATACTCGAGAACTAGAATAAATGATCACAAAGTTGAAGGTTCAAATAGAAGAAGATAAAAATATTGATGAAGCACTCAAAGAAAAGCTAGAAGAAAAGGACAAGATCATTGGAAACTTGGAAGTAGAGATTGTCGCACTAAGAAAGGATATTCAAAAGAAAAATATGTAGAATAGCTCAAAAGTTTTGGATGACATTATCAGTAGTAAAACATATCATCTTGACAAGTCCGGACTTGGATACAATCAAACAGAAAAGGGATGAAGCTCCAAAATAACAGAGCAAGAAACATATCCAAAATGTTATGTAGAAACAATCAAAGGGGATATGAATATATACAAGGAATATTACAGGGACACTCCTCCACCAAGAAGATTTAGATTTCAGAATCAACAACAGACAAATAGGCCTCAAGAACAAGAAGGATTAATAAGAGCACCTCCTTTCAGAAGATCTTCAACTCCCAGGTATCAAACTATATTTTTTGGCTTATGTTATGCATGTAATAATTTTGGACATAAAGTTGTGAATTGCAGAGCTAACAACAAGAACAATAACAACTTTGAGAGTCATACACAAAGGGGTTTTTCAAGAAGACCTAGTGAAACACAAAGAAGAAGTTACAACAGGTTTGAATCTTTGAGCACTGAAGTGGAATGTTACAAATGTAACAATTTTGGACACATGGCCAAAGATTGCAGAATGACAGTCCTTCCTAAAGAACCTCAATAGAATAACAAAAATCATAGACACGAACCTCATAAAATGACATGGATAAGAAAGCAAGATCAATATAGCAATGAAGAATGCATAATTGCTCTAACAACTAAGTAGAAGAAACATGGTTGGTATGTTGACAGTGGATGTTCAAAACACATGACATGTGATAGAGACAAGTTTCTTACATTACGAAAGGAAATATATGGATCAGTCTCCTTCGAAAATTATGATTCAACCAAAAACATTAGAAAAGGTACAGTCCGAATTGGGAATAAGAATGAAAAAGAAGAAAATTTTCTACTAGTAGAAGATATGAAACATAATTTTCTAAGTGAGTCAAATTTGTGACCAAGGTCATAAAGTTACTTTCGATTCACAAAAGTGTGAGATAAGAAAAGAAGGTTTAGGGAAATTGGTCGCTACAACTGCAATAACTTCAAGCAACATATATGTGTTAAGTGAAATTGGAAATGAAAAATGTTGTCTATTAAAGGAAGATGAAAGTTGGCTATGTCACAGAAGAATGGGGCACATACATTTTGATAACCTTGTCAAATTCAACAAAAGAGAGGCAGTCAGAGAAATGCCCCAAATCACGAAACCAACCAACACTTTATGAAAGCATTGTCAACAAGGAAAGAAAACAAAGACCAGGTTTAAATCAAAGGAATATTCAATGGAAAGACCATTGGAAATTGTGCATACTGATATAGTTGGACAAACTAAAACAAAGGGCTTAAAAGGTGATAAATAATTCATGTTATTAGTTGATGATTATATAAGAATGATTGCAGTTTGCTTTCTCAAGAATAAGTCAGAAGATTTTGAAAACTTCAAGATCTACAAGGAAATGGTTGAAAATGAAATGGATTCAAAAATAAAATGCTTGAGATCTGATAATGGAGGAGAGTTCACCTCAAAGGAATTTATGGACTACTGCAGAAATCATGGAATAAAAAGGCAATTCTTCGTTGCTAGGACACCTCAACAAAATGGAGTTGTTGAAAGAAAGAACATGACAGTACAGGAAAGGGCTCGAACAATGTTAATGTATTCGAAATTGAGAGATATTTTTTGGACACAGGCAGTGCATACAACAATTCACATTCAAAACAAAGTAATGCTCAGAAACAACACTGACAAAACTCCTTACGAACTATGGAAAGGAAGACCGACAAATGTAAAGCACTTCATATTTTCTAGAAGCAAATGCTATATCAAAAGAGAAGATGGCGGAATGGGAAAGTTTGACTCTCGTGTGGACAAAGAAGTACTTGTTGGTTACTCAAGTACAAGGGAAGCATACACGTGTTACAATCTAATATTGAACAAAGTTGTGGAAATCATCAACGTAACAGTTGATGAAACATATAGACCATAATCAAAGGAAGAAAATGAATCAATGAAATAAACCTTAGAAGAAGAAGCAGAAGATGAAAAAGAAGTAGAAGAGGAATATGAAGAGAATTCGACAGAAGAAGAAGAGCAATTTCAAAAAGTGTCTCCAAAGACACCCAGTAAATGAGTACAAAAGAATCATTCTTCATATCAGATTATCAGAAACAAAGATGTAGGAGTTGAGAATAGAAGAAGAATCCGTTCACCAGAACAAACACACCTAGTAATCTTATCTACAATTGAACCAAATTGTTTTGAAGAAGCCAACAAGGATAAATCTTGGAATAAGGCCATGGATGGAGAATTAGATCAAATAGACAAAAATGACACTTGGGAACTAGTTCCAAGACCAAAGAATAAGAATGTGATCGGCACAAAGTGGGTCTTCAGGAATAAATTGAATGAAGATGGAAAGGTTACAAGTAACAAAGCTAGATTGGTATGTAAAGGATATGCACAGGTTTAAGGAATCGACTTTGAAGAGACATTTTCCCTAGTTTTCAGAATGGAAGCAATCCGTTTGTTTTTAGCTTATGCATGCTCCAAAAATATTAAAATGTATCAAATGGACGTAAAATCATCTTTTCTGAATGGGGAACTTGAAGAAAAAGTCTACATTGAACAACTAGAAGGATTTCAATTGTCAGAAAACGCATATTATGTGTGTAAATTAAAGAAGGCCTTGTATGGTCTAAAACAGGCTCCTAGAGCATGGTACTCTAGATTGGATAAGTATCTACAGCAGGCAGGGTTCAGAAAAGAAAGTGCAGGCAACAACCTCTACATCAAGGTAAGTCAAGGTAATATTTTATTAATTGAAGTTTATGTTGATGATATTATTTTTGGTAGTGATGATGACAGGTTAAGCCAAAAATTTGCAAAAGATATGAAGAAGGAATTTGAAATGTCGTTACTTGGAGAACTATCCTTCTTTCTGGGACTTCAGATACGCCAAAACAACCAAGGAATTTTTATTTCTCAAACCAAGTATATCAGAGAAATGCTAAAAAGGTTCGATAGGGAAGATTGCAAACCAGTTATCACTCCCATGCAAACCAGTTGCAAGTTGAGCAAAGATGATGATTTGAAGTCTACAGATCAGAGGCAATAAAGGTCAATGATTGGTAGCCTACTATATATAACGACATCTAGACCAAATGTAATGCAAACAATTGGATAGGTGGCACGATTTCAAGTAGCACCAAAGGAATCACATGTATGAGAAGTGAAGAGGATTTTCAGATATCTCAAAGGAACTTAAAGAGTTTGGATTATGGTATCCAAAAGGAAAGGATCTATCACTTATTGCCTATACAGATGCATAATGGGTAGGTTGTATTGATGACCGACGAAGCACCAGTGGAGCAACATTCTACTTGGGTGAGTGTTTAGTATCATGGCTAAGAAAGAAACAATCATCAATATCCTTATCTACAGTCGAGGCAGAGTACATTGAAACAACTTCATGTTGTACACAGGTTCTTTGGATGAAACAAACTCTGACAGATATATAGGTTGAGTATGATGAGCCCATTCCAATCTATTGTTATAATACAAGTGCTATCAGTATATCAAAGAATCCAGTGATGCACTCCAAGAAGAAGCACATTCCAATCAATTATCACTTTTTACGGAAACAGGTTGCAAAATAGAACATCAGAGTTGAGTATGTGGGCACAAAAGAACAAGTGGCAGACATCTTTACAAAACCACTTCCACGGGAAGCCTTTGAGTATCTTCGCCAGAGACTCAGAGTTATTTCTACTCCAAAATGAATGCTTTTGAATGCTTATCGTATATGTCTTAGATGTACACGAGGAAGCACCATAAGAGGACATTTTAGTCAGGGGGAGCAACCCCAAATGGAAATATACCTTTGCCATTGATGAAAAAGGGGGAGAGATTTATCAAATGCAGAGGATAGAGGCATGGCTCCAGGGGGAGAAGATTTATCAGATGCAGAGGAAAGAGGCATGGTTCTAGGGGGAGCATGAGTGATATGATTTTAGTATTTCATCAGAGTGTTGCCATCAATGCCAAAGGGGAATATTGTTGATTAAGGTTGGTTGTCATTGATGTCAACCCTTGAAGAAAGCCATGTAGCACAAAGGTTGGGTAATGGACCCAAGATTTTTTGATGTAAATATGACTCATTATTTTCCTGTCATGGTTGATAATAAGTAGAAATGGATGAACTCCAAAGTGGTCCCCTTATGGTGAAATCCCTCATAGGAACATGCTTTGCGAATTGAGTTATCCTAGAAGTATGGTTAGAGAACCCATGCTTATTTGTAGAATAATGAGATGAAGGTCAATGAGTTTTTCATTGAAAGTATCCTATATGGATAGTTCTTGTCATGCTAGTTCTGGTGGTATGTGGAACGTCACATAACTCCTCACGGTTAGAGAGTTATGGCCATGAGAAGTTGGAGAACCCAGGTTTGGGTAATGGACCCAAGTTTGTTTGATGGATAATGGTATGCGTTTTGATATATTTTCAGATAATACTATTCTATATGAATGGTACATTTCATTCTATTTCTGGTGGTATGTGGAACGCCACATAACTCCTCACGGTTTGAGAGTTATGGCCTTACAAAGTTGGAGGACCCTCTTATGTCATCTATAAGCCCCAAAAGGTCAAAGTAGTCAAAGTGGTTTAAGAGATTTTAGAAGGTAAATAATAAAGTGAATTGATGAGTGTACTATAATTCAAAGTGAATACAAAATAAATTATTTAAATAATAAATTTAATGGAGAAATTAGAAGTGGGTTAACCCTAAAATAAGGAAAGTGGACAAAGTGACCTAGAAGATGTTTTTAAGGAAGTTGCTTGGAGAGTATAAATAAGAGGCAAGGCTCTCTCATTTTAGGCACACTTGAGAATATTGAATACCTATAGGTGTTTGAGTTAACCAAAGGATATATAAGACAAATTTTTGAGCGAAGGTGAAGAAAAGAAGCCAGAATTCAAGGAAGGATAAATTCTTTTGATGATGCTTTCTAATGTATCTTATTTACACGTCATCTCACCATTTTCGCAATAATTTTTTTTTCTAGAATGATTTAGACTGTGAAATTGATATTCCATTGAGGAAACATATACAAGTATATGTGGTAAACAATTCATCTTGTTGGTCATTATATTGTTGGAGTTACAGTCTGTGGAAAATAGGGTTTGTGGCTAGTCTTGAAACTAGTCAAAAACATCTGTTTTGGGTAAAAATGTCATAACTTCTTCATAACAGATCCAAATTCAGTAAGAAAAAATGTTTTGGTTAGAGTACATTCTGTAGTATTCTTTGTAATAGTTTCATATCGATTCAACAAATATTTTGTGTGGGACACACTCTACAAGGTCTCTATCTAGAGTAATCCATAATTCAGCAAGGTATGCCATTTTTGCTATAACTACTTTTATGAGAGGTTCCAAGTAGTGAAACCTGGAGGAATTGCATAAAAAACACTGAAGAATAGTTTATATTTGTTTCATATATTTATTCATTACAGGTACAAAGTTATAATTATTTCAAGTTAGGGTTGTTGACTAATCCAAAACTAGTCATGTGAGACTAAAGAAAAGTTTGATGTAAATGCTAGTCTCTTGTTGTTTAAAGTTAAGGAAGGTTTGTAGGTATGTCATCATATACACCAGGTCTATTACAGAGTTATAAATCATATTTTTATGATGAAATTGATGAGGGATTTTTCTTGAGGTACAAGTTGGGTACATGGTTGAGACAAGTAGTTGATGAGTTGGCACATACATGAGGTGTATAGTTGATGATGTTGGTACATATTGATGAGTCATAGTTGATGAGTAGTTGACACATGACTGGTACATACTTGGTACATGGTTGTTTGCACTTTTTTATGGTACAGGTTGATTACAGATTGTTTGGTAGAGGTTGGTGCATGGTTGATGCACTTGTTTATGGTAGAGTTTGGTGCATGGTTGATGCACTTGTTTATGGTACATGTTTATTATAGGTTGAGGTACAGGTTGATGCATGGTTTAGGTTTATTGGTACATGTTTACAATGGTATATCTTACAGTGATAGCGTGACAGTGGTTCCATCATTCTACTTCTACTTCAGGGAGGTTGGACGTGGCAAGGACAGGTGGTTGTAGCCACCTTTCGGTTGTAGCCGGAGAACATAGGGGGTTGTAGCCCCCTTCTAGTTGTAGCCAGAGAATTAGGGAGTTGGAGCTTCCCTCAGGATGTAGCCTGAGAAACTAGAGGGTTGGAGCCTCCCAGTTGTAGCTGGAAAACAAAGGAGGTTGGTACTTGTTGCGCCTCTTTTGCCACCCAAATGAGCAAAATAGAGGTGCTTACAAGCTTAGTTGGGTTAGCTAAGAAAGACAATAGTAAAGGAAAGGGTTAGAGAAATAAATATAAAAGACTAAGCTAAAAATTAAACTAGAAAAGAAAAGAACAACTAAACTATTGAGAATAAGGACATAAGAATAAGAAACAAACAAGACTCATGTCACCAATGGAAATGATTATATTAGTAAAAGGAAAACACCAAGAAGAAAGAGGACTTTGGGTCCCTTCTTCCTCCAAGGGAGGACTCTTGGACCCCCACAACTAAGCTCTTCTTACAACTTTGAATCTTGAAAGAAATAGTGATAGAATCCCAAGCTTATCCACTCAAGAGGTGAGATGGATTGCCCCAATGTAATGGTGCTAGTATGCTCTTGATGAGAAAAGAGGATTCCCCAAGAGAATAGCAACAACATAACCTTGCAAATGAATTCCTTGAAAATGTAGTGCACCCATGGCCTTGTTTTATAGCCCCACTTTGAGGTATTGTGCAACCATATTTAAGTGTGAAAAGGGGCTGTTTAGGGCATTTTTAGGTCTTTGACCAGCCACCCAATCGAATCCAGCCGAGATTTGGATGTCAAATCAACTTGGAAGTTGAACCAGAAGTGGGTGGGAGACTGACCAATATCATAAATGCATCGTTCTCAGGTGTGCGTGGATTTTAGAGACCACAGTCGCGCATCGTGCGCATGTGTGCTTTTCGTGCATTTTTGGTTTACGCATGTGCACGCGCGCCCTGTGTAGTCATAACACACCTTAATTTTATCACTGGTTGTATAGTTTTTGGACCTTTTGGAAACGATTTTTGGTAATTTTGTTCCATGGGTGACCTCATAATTGTTTGAAGATGCTGGATTCATGTAACCATTTGTGGACAAAATTTCGGTGATAACAGATGCCCCCTGATGGATGAGGTTAGGAGCATACGTATAGCCAAAATTCATCAATGTTTCTTCTACTGAAAGTGTCATTGTAAGAAAGAGAGATAGTGAGAGTATCAAGAGTGACCCGTTGGAGGGAGAAGGGAACCTGTAGGACCCAACCTTCCATAAGGTATGTAAAATAAATTGTGTACAAACGAGGCGGGTATGCCCCATGCTCGTGTCATGTAACTCAAAAAGAAGGGTTTGTATAGTAACTAAAACTGTGTGTTGATGTAGATCACTGCAGCGCCCTCAGGGGCGGTTCTGATAAAGGTAGAGGATGAGTCTGATGAGGGACATACTCTGAACAATAGGAAAGGATACCTATAAGAAGTATCACAGATGATGTGGGCATTGATAGCCTAGTCAAGTTCAGAGGTCTTCAACGAATATAAGAAATAACTGCAATATTCGTAAAGTAAGACCCACCGTAACATGAGAAAGTGTTGAAGTCGAATGTTATGGGGGTCAATGACAATAGGGAGCAGTTATGGTTCTCCCTGTTCCATCCAAGACCTCTCATTATAAAGGTAATGAGAGTCAAGATATTGTCACCCTTTTGGAAACTATGCTGACATCGACAAAAGGGGGATGCGACTCCAAGAAGCAAAGGGCTTTAGGAAATCTACTAGGTGAGGTTAGGAACTGAGGAGGTACATGGACGAAGGCAAGATGTATGAAGAATCAAGACTGCCCTTGGCTGGGGGTATATGCAAAGTATAAGTGGCTGCAATCGATTAACTGGGTCGAGTGTTAGGGGGACAACACGACGGGGGATAAGTTGTGCCAGAGGCAGGACAAAGTGAAAAAAATCAGAGAGCAGAGGTAGATGGCCAGTGGGATACTCATAGTATATGGATGATGTCAATAGGAGTAGATGATAAGGAGTGCCCCAACCAAGGGCAACATGGGTTGCATTTGCCAAAAAGGGAAGAAGGTCGCCAAAGGTGACGACAAAAGGATATGTAAATGTTGGAAACAAATGCTTTTTACAATTGTCAAATGAATAAAGAATAATTTGGGATGAGTATACAAATACAGAAATGGGTTCCCTAATGCAATATGGTTGGGCCGGTTAGGGCGCAATTTGCTTGGAGAACTAGTGTAGGTGGGGGGGCCCATGGGTGGGTTTCTGTATGAGGTAGATGAAATGGAGGGAAATTTGCGGATGGGAAAATTGATTGTGGATGAAATGGAGGGTTAATGATACTATGGAGGTGCAGTCAGAATAGAACCTTGAAGAGATAACTTGGGAGTCCATTGGGAAATCTAGCAAAATGAGGAGAAGGAGTATGTGGCTAATTCAAAACATGATGTAAGACTATTGGGACTCCCATCCCTAAAGGGTTGAAAAACAACATGAGTGTCAAAGTGCCAAGGGGTGCTATGAATGGGACAACTCATGTGGGGGAGATTGCTACTAGGTGGCAGTACCCCAAAATGCAATGGAGGTGTTGGTACTGTAGAGCCGGATATGGGGACCCTAAAGGCAAATTTTTAGAGGGTGTGACTGGAGATGCAATTGAGATTAAGAGGGAGTGATTACATGCCAGTGTTGATTATATAACTGAAGGGGTTGTGCTTATGCATGATGACCAAGTACCTACACACATGAAAACCAAATACTCGATGTGAACAGTATCTGAAGAGAATCAAACATACAAGCATTTATTTGATAATTTTGAACATGAGCATGCATACCTGGATGGGGTATGAAAAAAAATGGCACCCCGAGGGCTAGGGATAAAAAATGGCCTAGGGACTATCTTGATGTAGATGACAGGATGTTGATCCTGTGGTTGAAGACGGATCAAAAAATGGACACCCAGAGCTCCCGGAATGGGGTTGGGAAGTTTGGCGAAAAGGGATATATATAGTTGTAGGGCCTACATTGCCACCTCATTTGTACCTGCTGTCAGAGTGATTGGATGAGATATATTTAGAGGAGATTTGGAGATTCTGGGAGAATGAGGTGGTCGATTCAGGACTAGGGAGCTTCAGGTTAGTAGTCTTACCATCCTGCATAGAATTAGGTTTTCTATTTGTGGGCAGGGCCTGTACGGAGGGCCGTACAAGGGGTTTTGTGGGTGTGCCCCCCCCAGTGTGTGGGTGATCCGGAAATGTGCGCGCATGTGTGTGCACCTGTTATCCATATATATATGCATGGGTGCACCTTAAGGGGGGAAAAAGGCACACATGGTATGCACGCGTGTTTGCTACAAAACTACGCATGGGTGCGCGACTGTGTAATGGACAGGCACGCTGTGATGTGCACTTGTGTTCGTGACAGGGGCACATGGAGGCGCCTCTGTATGGTAGACAGGAACACATTCATGTGCGTCTATGGTATAAACAGGCGCGCATGTGTGCGCGCCTATGGGGTGAACATGCGCACAGGTGTGTGCGCCTGTGGGGTGAACAGGTGGGGTGAATAGGCACGCAGGTGTGTGCACCTATGGGGTGAACAGACATGCATGTGTGTGCGCCTGTGGGTCTAAACAGCCGTGCCTTGGAGGCAAGGCTGATGGGTGAAAAACTCATCTTTTTTGGAGATTTTAATGTGTTTATGTTCGAGATGGCTAATCTAGGACTGTATTTATGTGGTTGCAGGCGATCATTTATACGATGCCGATCCACTGACGAGAGTGGGACTGGTCACAATTGAGGGATGTCATGGATATTGAGGAGTCGACGGTTCGTGCCACTTTGGTAGCCTGTGGGTTGCTGAAGTTCTTCGAGTGTCCTTTGATACGGGCTCAGGAGTATCTTCTTCAGTTCTTGATCCGGATGTGGAGTCCAAATCTTCATTGTTTTATGCTGCGGGGTGAGAAACTAGCCTTCACTATAGTGGAGGATGTGTACTTTTTGACTGGGCTCCCATTTCGAGGAACGCCCCTACCGGTGGAGTCTGTATTACCTGAGGATGGGCAGTTGGCTACCTTAGGCCAGAGGTACTATTCTAGAGAGAACTTTATGTCAAGCTCCGTAGTGAGTATCAGGGCTATGGAAACTTTAGTTCATTGCTGTGTAGTAGCGATGATTGTGAGGGTATATGGGTCCCTTGCGACTCAACGGATCAGTGGTGGTCAGATGAGGATTATGGGGAGGGCACTAACAGGAGAGAATTTTTCTTGGGGCTTGATGCTGCATGCTAAGATGGTAGGGCAACTTGACAGGTGCCGGACTATGGACTCAAGGGACTTTGCCTTTGGGTCCATCTTGGTGGCTTGGTTTTTGGAGAGGGTGTCGATGTTGCGCCCTGGAGTTTTATTGGGTGCACCTGGTGCGCGAGAGCTGCGACTAATGAAGTGGTCGACTATTTTGATTCTCCATGGTGGTGGTGAGGGTGGCCATTTTTTCCCATCCAAGGCTGCACAGGTGTGGCGGCAGATGCCGCAGATCATACTATGGTATCCGTACTATGGGGTGGATTTCCGGGGTGATCCGGCTATGGTGTTACCTCCAGGGGAGGTGTTCGACCACCAAGGTATGTTTGTGATTTTGATATGTTGATATTTGAGATAGTATGACATGTGTATTTTTTATAGATACTGATACTATTGTTTGGTTGTTTGTATGTACAGATGTGGGACCTCGTGGGCGTGAGGTTGAGATGGTGAGAGCGTCATCTTGTCAAGAGCCGGTGAGATTGCCGCAGGAAAGAGAGAGACGTCAGCGTGAGGACGTTGAGGTGAGACTAATCGGCGATGAGAGAGCGGCTAGGAGACGCCGTTTTGATGACCCTGGTGTCGGGCCATTGCCTGATCCTCCGACGGAGGCCGGGGGAGATTTTGAGGATATTCACTGCCACTTGGAAGCGGTGCTACAGGGAGTGCCTGAGGGCATGTGGTCACGCATCCAGGACGAGGGTGTCCTGAAGCAGTGTGTTGGAGTTCCGCTGATGTGGAAGACCGTGGTTCATCGAGTAGCAGTAGCAGGTGCTGCGATGATTGGGCAATTACCTCCAGGTCCGGAGGGACCGATAGTGGGTGGGGCACCACCGCTTGGGGGAGAGGCAGGAGGCGGTGCTCTAGAGGCATATTAAGTGTCTCTCTATGTATTTTTTGTATATTGTATATAGGCTGGTGAGCCCATTTTGGTGTAGTGACACCAATTTTGTACTGAGGTGCATCATTGGCCTGCAGATTTTGTATATTATGTAAACATT
>ML799425.1:151199-170740 GCA_009831015.1 Picea engelmannii
AGAGATATGTGTGAGGATTTAAAGGGATTATATTTTGTAATAATGGGAAATAGGTTGAGAGAATAGTGGATCTGTAATAATGAGATGGTTATCTTATCTTCAAGGATCTCATGTATAAAAGAGAGTGCTCTCTCTTCATGAAGGGGGAATTAGATTATTCAATTAGGATGTAATTCGAATCAGAGTAGTCATTAGGATTCAAAAGAGAAAGAGATTCTTAGCTTTGATTCATATTCTTTCATTGTTATGCTTTCATGTTTTTCATTTGATTATTGTTATGTAATTCAAGATAGCTTTATTGTGTGAGCTCACATATGTTATTTGTCGTTAACTCTTCACATGTTGTATTGCTTTTCCTTTATGCAATTTCCTGCTTTCCTAGATTAGTTTCATTTTAGCAATTTAGATTAGATTACTTCTACTTCAGTCCTGCATATATAGTGCATGTGCTTCGTAAGCCTACGAACCTCAGATTGACAAATTAAATGGTTGGGAAAATACTACAACGAAATTAAATGACAATATTTCCGCCTAACAATCACTAGATCACAGTTATTTCAAAATATTACAGTCTAAGGGAGCCTTGCTCAATCATACGAACCTACTAAAGAAATTGATCTATCTATTTATAACAAAAGGGAGGTAACAGTTGGAGGTACGATCTGGCCTCCTTCCCTTGAAAAACTCCAAACATTTATTTGATCTAACAACTTATCTAACCACCTATGCTATAAAATAGGAAAATGTTGGTGACTAATCCAACCGAACTTCAAACTGATTTGATTCCCTTTTGTTGCGCAGCTCCTTGTTTTCCATGTGTCATTCAAATCATGTGGTTTTCTTCATGATTCCAACTTCTGTTTCTACAACCTTATCCATCATCAATTTATCCAAAAGTTGCTATCTTGGTCCTCCTAGATCCTTGGTGTTTGTTGGCAGCTTCCTTGGGTAGAAAATATGGGTAGCGCACTACAAGGAGAAAGGGTAGTGCTTGTAGGTAGCGCCACTATGCTGCATATGCGTGCAAACTTTTTCCCTCTGTGAAATATTCAGTAGCGCCTATACGTAGCGCCACTATGCTGTGTATATGTACAGACTCTGCTCTCTATGCAATATTAGGTAGAGAAGTTAGGTAGCACCATTTAGTTGTGCCTGTATGGAAATTCTGTTCTCTGCCAAATATTAGGTAGCGCCTATAGGTAGCGCCACTTACATTGCATCAGTGTGCAGGTTTAGGTAGCATTTCCCAAAACGCAATACCTTCAATATTGAACATGTGCAGAACAATTGGTGGTATTTCATGATGACAAAACCATTTTAATTAGGTGCCTTGACCGTATAATAGGTAGTGCCCTTTAACGTTAGGGAAGCTAGCACTTAGAAAAAAGCCAAAACTCTGATAGTTAACACTTAGAAGCCTGTATAGATGGCAGAGGAAATATTTGAATTTAGTTAACCCTCCCAAAAATGAACCATCCTAAAAAATGGGGCTTACCTTTTACCAACTATTTTGTCATTTTGACAGTTAACCTCACACTCTTTTTGGTAGAAAGAGGATCTTCAATTGACACAACACAATTCTTCTTCTTAGCATTGACATGCTTCTTCAGTGTAGCTTTTCTCTCCTTAGCTGCTGGTTTGTCATCCTCAATGCCAGCTTCAACCAACACCTATAAATTTCTTTGGGCTACCTCATCTTGAAAGTGCTTCAATTCTACCTCTAGCTTCCTGTTCTGAGACTGAAAGCCTCTGTTCTGCTTGTAAAGACTCTTTAGCTGTCTATGAAGGGGCTGGGCCCTTCTTGCTGCAAACCTGGCCAATTCAAGGGTGTGACTATAGCCATCCATAAGCTCTGTCATCTTGGCTCTATCAGACATGGCTTCCTTTTTCAATTGAGCCACCTCCTTTCTTGCATCTTTAAGTTGCATGATAAGTCTATTGAAGATCTGACTGTCAGGAGGAGTAGTGTTATGCACAGTCTCAAGAGGTTTTTTCTCAGTCTCCTCTTCCACCTGCATGGGAAGTGTCTGGTTTACCTCATCAGGTTTCTTGGTGACTTTTCTTTTACCTTTCTTCCTCTACACAGGGGTTTCTTCATTTCTTATCACAGGCTCCTCAAAGTCTTTCACAAAGATTTCATCTTTTCTCTCCAAATGTATTTTAGTACCTTTACCTTTCCCTTTCTATATAGGGGCTTCTTGTTTTTCTTCCATAGGCTTTTCAATGCCTTTTCCATTCCTCTTTTGGATAGGGGTCTCTGGTTTCTCCTCCATAGGATTTTCAATGCTTTTTCCCTTGTTCTTTTGAATAGGGGTTTCTGGTAAAGATTGTTATTTGAAAACCTCCTTAGGAATTGATGACCTTGTGAAAGGTCATTTACCCTTGATTTCGACTGCTGGAGGAGAAGAGGGAAAGAGAAGCTTCTTCCCTCTCTTGGATGTACCTTTGGTAGAAGAAGGCACCTCTTCTAACCCTGGTGGAGGAGGTGGTGAAAAATCTCTGTGTGGAGAAGGAAAAACTTCCCCCCAACTTCTGTGACCTGCTTATTGACCTCTGAAACTTGAACAGAGGCTCTACTCTTTCTCTTCCTACTGGTCCTTGCTTTAGTAGAACTGGTGGGTGACAAAGGACTTGCCTTCTATTATTGAGGAGTTGATGCTTGATCCAACTTAAAATGAGAAGTAACAACAAAATTCTCCCATGAAATCTCTTTCTTACCCAATTCCTCAGAGACTAGCATTCTGATCAATCCAAAATGGAAGAGGCTAGAATCAACATCTTTAGATTTGGCTTGTATCCTATTTGACATCTTACCTATACTCCTTAACAAGTAATAGGGAATATTCATCTCAACCTTACCAGTAAAATGTAGCAGTTCAACCTTAGATGGTACCGGTACAATATGTTAAATCTCCCCTCACATGTAAAATATCTCTGTATGATCTTCAATATTCTGTCAAACTATTCAATCAATTGATTTCTTGGCATACTTTTAGACAAATCATTGGCTTGATATTCTAGTTTAAATAGATCTTTAGCATAGGCTGAATTCAAAACCATGTCTTTGAACCACTTTTCACTTGTAATGGGAATTCTTGTTGCAACTGAGATAGAGGCTTCAGTCACCTCAAATTCCAAATCCCCAACCTTGGTTTTCCTGCCATCAAAGTGTAATGCAAACTGTTTTGCTACCTCTGGATGGCCTCTCTGCATGTTTTGGCAGAATGAGAGACACCCAATTCTTTGAAAGACCTCTCTTGCGATGGGTTCTGTATCAAAAATATGCATGTCCACCGGTTCTATCCTAACCACCTTGCCACCTTTGTGTGTCTTCCTCAATTGAGGAGTCTCCATGGCTCAAAAAGAGGGATTTTAAAAGGCTTAAGGGATGGTAATGACCATGAAATATTTAAATCAGGCTTCAAATGTACAAGGCTGACCCCTTTTTAAACATACTGGTGATTAGTAAGCCAAGCTTTGACTTTGGGAATTACACCCTTAGTCTTATACATGTATTCGAGAGTGTAGACAGTGAGGGGGTAATCTGAAATTATCTCTATGAAATTGAGTAACAAATTCCTAACAATAAGATGAAAGGAAACCGTGAAGGTAGAGAGGGTTTAGGCAACGCCTCTGGGTAGCGTAACACATACGCAGAGGATAAGATATTTACAGGCTTACAATTTCAATGGATAAGGCAGGTAGTAGTAATCAGAATTAGACACAGGAAATGAAGATACTGGTCTGAAAAAGAAAGAAGACAAGGCTATCATGCAAAGATGAGTCCCTTATGACTGTGCAAACTTGGCAAACCAAAAACCGAGCACAAATTTCTTGTGAAAATTAATATGAAGAGGAGGCAACATGGGATACCTGTGGAGTAGACACCTGTTGAGATCTCCAATGCAATCTCAGGATGAAATTGCAAAAACTTCAGCCCTGAAATCTTTCTCAGCATCAGATTTGCTTGCCTTGTTGTCGCCTGATTAGAACTTATGAATTTGCATAGTGCAACACTGTTGATTTTTTCAAACTTAGAAACTGTTACCAAGGCTCATAAATGCAATATATTGAAGGCATCTTTAACCAAGTTCTGGCATTGAAAACAAGGGATATGACATCAGACGTGGAAATCATGACTCGAGGTGGAAGTATGATAAACATACAAGCTGCTACAGAACTGCCTGATGAGTGGGTAGCACTCCAAATCAAAAAATGATCGGACAGGTAAGAAAGGATGATGAGGCATGCCTATGAGGTCATGAGTGAGGAGAAAGGTGTGTCACATTAGTCTAATCATGGGAGGGATCGACCTAGGTACAATTCATGAAGGGGACCAAAATAAGTCATGAGCTGAAACGGTTCTAGGACCAAAAATCAATTTGAGGATCAAACTAGAGATACGACTCAAACTTTTAATCATCTAAGGGGTCCTACCAAACATAAACTTTAAAGGGATGAAACTTTAAAAAAATTTAAAATCTAAGGCTTAAAAAAGGATAAAAAACAAACTAGAATACCCAGGCAATTTAGTGTGATAACATTGGCTCCACAGGGGATGGCATGCCCCCTGCGGGCTACCAAGAATGAGTAGATTTAGTGCCTTATCCTAGGGCTATGGGGTCAGTTATTGAAACAAAAATAAAAAGAAAATTATATTTACAATGACAAGAAGAGCCACTCAAGGCTCAAGCAAAGTACTTTTTCAAGAAATGCCCATTGACAGGGCCACCAAAAACCTCTTCATTCTCCATATTCTGCAACTTGAAAGTGTTATTAGAGAATACCTTAGATATTTTGAAAGGACCGATCCATAAAGCTTCAAATTTACCGTTCTTTCCTTTATCTTGTTTCGGTGCATCCCACTTAAGCACCAGATCGCCCAATTGAAAATCCTCTTTGTTCACCTTTTTGTCGAAAGATTGCTTGATCTTCAGTTGATGGTCAGATGCTTTGTCTACAAGCTGCTCTCAGGTCTGCTGCACTTCAACCAGCTGCTAAATCCTTTTGATCATATGATCAGGTTCCCCTTGATAATCTTGGAAGAATGTTTCCACAGGTAATGCAAGTTGAGAAGGGAAAATTGCCTCAACTCCATACGCTAGCTGGAAAGGGGAAAGTCCCACGGACCTTTTTACTGTCACTTTGTCAACCCATAGAGAAAATTTGAGTTTCGAATCCCATGCCTTTTTGTTATCCTCTAACAAATTTTTAATGATCTTTATAATGCTTTTTTTTCAGGATTCTGCAATCCCGTTTCCCTGAGGATAGTAAGGGGTAGAATGAATCAAAGTGATCCCAAATTGTTGACAAAACTGAATCAATGATTCAGCCTTGAAAGATGCAGCATTATCAATGACAATTCTGTCAGGACACCCAAAACTTGCCATGATGTCTTCAAGGAAACCAATGATCACTTTGTGGGAAGCATTCCTTGTGGGACTAACTTCAATCCATTTAGTAAAGTAATCTGTAGTAGTCAAGATCCATCTATGTTGACCACTGGAACCTGGATGAATTTCTCTGATAAAATCTAGGCCCCACTACTAGAAAGGTTCTGAAGCTGCTACAGGTTTTAATGGAAAAGACTAAAGTTGATTCTTCCTAGAGAACTTCTGACACTTAGCACAGGCTCTAATCTTAGCACAAACGTCAGTGAACAAACTGGGCTAGAAGTACCCATCCCTGAGGATATTGTGTGCCATGGTTCTCCAATAATGATGCCCCCCACATAAACTGTCATGGAAATCAGACATGATCTTTTGGCCTTCTTGGGGGTCTAAGCATCTCAAACGAACTCCTAATGGATCCCTCCAATACAAAAATTGATCAACAAGGCAATACTTTATTGATTTGAGTTTTTAGGCTCTCATCTTGTTCTTTTCCATACCACTTCGAGGTTGTAAATTTTGCAGAAAAGATACAATGTCCTTGTACTAGCTGCAATTTGCCAAAGTAGAGATGATTTGAGAACTTCTATTAGTTATTTTGGCCTGGTGATTTTCTGAACATGAGAGGATGAAATTCATTCCCAATGCTGAGCAATTTGATTCAGCCAAGAGCTTGGATAAACCCTAGCCTTTAACCAATTTGGTAGGCTTACTATCCAAATGAAATTCAAGTAGTTTAGCAATCCACTTGCTTCTTTTTCTGTCTATATCAGGATGAATAAGAATTTATTTTACAGCAGCTGATGGGACATAAGCAGTAACTCTTGAATGCAAGACATAAAATCTGAAGGACTTAAGATCTTTAACCAATGCATAGGCTTGTTTGTCCATGATGTCATATTTTAGTTCAACATCTCTTAATTCCCTACTAAAAAAGGCAATGGGATTCTCTAAGCCTTCAACATTCTTCTGCAATAGGACTGCTGCTACTGTATCAAAAGAGGCAAAAGAAAAAATAAGAAAGTCCTTGGAGTAGTCGGGGTTGACAAGAACCGGGGCTTCAGTCAAGGATTTATTTATTTGATCAAAATAATCATGAGACTCAGCAGTCCAATTGATTTCACTATCCTTCCTCAGCATGGCTATGATATACTTAACCAACTCAGCAAGATTTGACACAAATCTTCTCAAAAAATTGATTTTTCCCAGAAAAGATTGTACCTCTTTTTTGGATATAGGAAGTGACAATGTTTGTATAGCCTCAACCATACTAGAATCAATCATTACCCCTTCAACTAACACAATATGCCCCAATAATTTTCCTTCTTTCATGGAAAACAATGATTTTTTCGGATTCAAGGAGAGGCCAAATTTTCTGCATTTCAAGAAAACCTTTCTTGGTGATCACAGTGTTCTTTATCAAATTGAAAGTACACTGTTATGTCATCTAAATAGATAACAAAAAACTTATCCTTTTCTCCAATAAATGCTATATCCATAGCTCGCTGAAAAGTTGCCCCTGCGTTCATCAAACCAAAGGACATCTTGGCGTACATAAATGTCCCCCAAGGAGTGTTAAAGGCCGTCTTCTCCCTATCTTATGGAAAAATAGATACCTAATTGTATCCAGAAAATACATCAACCATAGACATCATGGCTGCTCCTGTCACCTTCTGTAATATGTGCTCCATCTTGGGTAAAGGGTAGTTATCCTTCTTTGAACTTCTGTTTAGATTTCGATAATCAACACAAAGTCTGATTTTTCCATTCTTTTTTCTTATTGGGACCAAATTGGCTACCCATTCAGAATACATCAAAGGAATGATAATTTTTTCATCTAAAAGCTTCTTAACTTCTTTCTCCATGATAAGAAGCAACATAGGATTAATCTGCCTCAACTTTTGCCTGAAGGGTTTGGTGTTTTCTTTTAATGGGATCTTGTGCTCTATTATGCGTGTGTCATAAGTTCTGAGATCTTCATAAGTCCAAGTGAATAAATCAACAAATTCCTTCAACAACTTAGTATATCCTCTGTTCTCCTAATAGGATGCTTGACAATTTGACATATTTCAGATCCTTTTTAGTGCCCCAATTGCACTCAGTTATATCCGCATCATTAGTGGATACCTTCCCTTTCAATGCAACATCATTCTCATCAAATAATCTTTCCAAAGGAACCAGTCCCTTTGGTATATGATTGGTAGGCAGCTTCACAATATGATGATTAGCAATTTTATTGAGGAAAACATCAGCATGAGGGGTAACTTCTGAGTCATGATCCCGATCAATGTGTAATGCAAAAAGATCATCAACAGTCTCAAGAAAATTTCTAAGCTCTAAATCATCTTCAAACACCTTCCAATATTTTTCATTGTCTGGTATAGAAGGCCTGTATTTGACTTCTACATCATACTTGATTTTTGGTGGTATAGGAATTCTTAAGTTGCTTGCTGATACAACCAAAGAATCAACCATGGTATTTTCTTATCTAGGAACGAATGATATATTAAAAGAAGAGAAAAAACTTTCCACCAAATCCCGCACTTCATTTTTGTAAGATCTAAGTCTAGGGTGCTTTGTTTGATAAAGATATTTAATATGATGGACTATCAATTCAACATCCCACAATACTGATAACTCTTCTATCCCCATGTCTTTGGCTGCCCTCAATCCCAATACAAGAGCCTCATACTCTACCAAATTATTAGTAGTCTCAAATTCTAGTTTATATGACAAAGATATAGTTTGTTGAGTTGGTGAGACAAAGACCACACCAACACCAACACCTTCCTTAGAACAGGCTCCATCAAAAACCATCTTCCAGACAGAAGTGGTTAGAAGAGGCTCCTCAGAAAAATTGATGGACTATTTTCTAATTTCTAAAGGGGATTCAGGAGCATCAATGAGATGCAAAATACTAGATCCCATATCTGTATCAAAAGCAAAAACAGGGTGGTTTGTGGGATTTTCTTCATCACTAATGATGTAAGCCAATTGAGCTTCCCTGTAAAGTCTTCTATGCTCTCCCCCAAAAACAGGAATAGTAGCATAAGAGAGATCCATCTGCAAGGTTCCCCCAAGTCTCTTTATCTAGGATCTTGATAAGAGCATGCCAAACGTGGGGGGAACATCAAAAACTACGATATCCATAAGTATACTCTTCATGGGAAACTGAAATAATGTCACCACCATATCCTTAATGACTCCAATACACTTGAATTTTCTGGAGTCAAAATAATATAAGTCATGATAAGTCTTTGTGATTTCTAACCCAAGTTCATCCATAACAAATTTTGGCATAAGATTGTGGGATGCCCCCTGAATCCATTAGACAATTGTGTAGCACTTTATCATGTATATTCAGTGAAGTATAGAAATATGGGGATGAGTTATCTCTATCTTCTATCAAAGGACCTAAAATCACTACTGGTTTTTCATCTTGCAGATTTATTGAGTCAGTGGCATTTAGAGATGATTCTAGCTGTAATATTTTGGATAAATATTTTTTAAAATCCTCATTTTTTATCAATTCCAAAAAAGGTACAAGGATCTTTATTTTCTGGATCTCATTCTCAAAAATGAGGGAAGGGGAAGGCTTCAATATCTCTTTGGTTTAAGGAGAAGGATTTATGAGCAGAACTAGTGGGCTTTGAGAGTCTTTTTCCTTACTGCTCACTGTCACAGCCTTGGCAAAATCTTCTTTTTGAGCAGGCTGATTAGGGGCATCAGTTTGTTCTTCGTTCTTCTTAGATCTCAGATTATATCTACTAGCATTTTCTTTTTCTTTCTCTCCCTTACTTAACTCATTGATTTGAATATCCATTAAATATTTTTCATAAGAGGATTGAGCCAAGTGTGGGGATGGGGATGTGTCACCTAAGCAGTGAATCTCAGGATCAACTTCTACCTCCTCTTCTTCTTCATTAACAACCAAATTATTTTGTAAAGGAGGGTGTACCTCTGATCATCTCTTTCTCTATTTCCGGGATCTCTGGGAAAGATTTCAGGAGCATTATTTGGTCTCCTGTAGTTACCTCTGTTATCATTGTTCTGAGCATTTCTATATGTCTGTCTTCATTCTGATTTTTTCTTCTCAATCTCAGTGGAAAGAGATTTTACTAATTTGTTCAGCTCATCTACTTAAGAATGGACAACAGAGGAATTAAAAGTTGAAGCTTCACCTCTGTTTTTTCTTCTATCCCTATCAGATTTTCCCCTGAGCTTATCTGATGCCAATATGTTGGTTTCTACCTCTAAGGCAACATATTTCACATGAACTAAGGAAGGTGACCTTCTTTCTCTCAAAAGGAGGCATAATTTAGCATCAAATGCACTGGCATAAGTTATTTTTGTAGAGGTTTCAGTGGATTTTATCTCATCATGGATCTTGTTATACATTTTGTTAAGTCTTTTAGAAAAGTCAGAGATAGACTCTCCTTCTTTCCTTTTCAAGGACCCAAATTCAACGATGTAGTACAAAAATTCCTTTTTGTCCCCCCAATGCCTCAAGAAGGCTTCATCCAATTCTTCAATACCAGTAATGGATCCAGGGGCCAGACCCCTAGACCACTTCCTAGCCTCACCAAAAAGGATTTGGACGAAAAACCCTCATCCACACATCCTCATTTTCAATATTTTAGTTATCTGCAGAGCTATAGAAAATAACAAGATGTTCCTCAGCTATTATATCTTCTTCTCCAGTAAACTTGGGCATGCATTTGAAATAATCTCCAGGAGGGAGAGTATTCACTGGCTGGGGTAAGACTAGAGGAGCGTATCTTACAACCACTATAGCATCCATCCTATTTGCAGGGGGGTTAACAACTGCCATTTGATTTTGGATTCTTGGTGAACAAGAAGGAGAAGGAGGATTTAATGTGCACAGATTAGGAGAAGGAGGGAAGTATGAAGGGGGGTTTCAGTTTTAACAACATAACGCTGAGTCTTGGAAGAAGATGGTAAGGTCTGAAAAGAATATGAAGTTCCTACTTCTTTGGCAACACAAGATTTAACAAAAGGAGGTGTAGAAAAACCTAAAGTAGGGAAAAATTCAAAACTATCAAGACCGAAACACTTATCAATATCAAGGGAAGAGAATATGTCAATGTTTTCTTCTTTCAATTTTGTTTCAAAGGAAGAGTATTCAACACGAAACTCTTCAAAATCTATTTTTTTAGATACTTCAGTAGAAGGTAAAGAAAGATTACTTGATAAAACAGATGGAGTATCAAGAGTGGAATCAGGCAACTGACTAGAAACACTTGCAACAACAACAAAAAAACCTCTCAGAGAAGCTTTTCCCTTCTTGATTATTTTCTCTGGGTCAGCCTCAGATGGAACCAAAGTTAGTTGTGGATTTAATCTCGTATGTCTGCCTTTAGGTGCCAGAGCTGAAACAATGGAGTCACCAGGTGCAGGCTGCAATCTTCAAGATACTAAGTTCTAATGCACCTTTAGAACTAGCATACTATGTCATTTAAGCCCAGGGAAAAGTCTTCAAATCGTTCCCTAACAATGATGCCAAGAATATTAGCACTAGGAGTCACCTTCATATTGCATGGAAGGCAAGCCCAGTACCCATCAGGTGTATAAGTGGATGTAAGGGTGTTTAAGGCTTCAAATGGAAAATGACTCAAATGATAATGTTATAACTCAGATAACATGGCTAGCATGCACCAACAATCAAGGTCTCGGCTAACTTCAATCATTAGTTTGGGAGTAATTATGAATAGAGAGAAGACTTGAATAAGAGAAATGTAGGGGCTATTGTAAACATCAGGTCTACAAAAGCCTAAGGAGGAAAGTTTTGTTAACACAATATCTTCTTGAACTGAGAAACTAAGGAAGCTAAATAAACATCATGATAACATAATGATCAAACATCCATCATAACATCACCACAATCATTCATGTGAATCATTCAAAGAATGAACATTTAACATAAGAAGCAAATAAGCTAAAAGAGAAGCTGATTTCTATTAGTCAAAATTTCTTAAGTCTAGTACATCACTAGATCACAGTTACTTCATCAAAATATTACAGTCTAAGGGAGCCTTGATCAACCATCCGAACCTACCAAAGAAATTGATCTATCTATTTATAACAAAAGGGATGTAATAGCTGGAGGTACGGGCTGGCCTCCTTCCCTTGAAAAACTCTAAACATTTATTTGATCTAACAACTTATCTAACCACCTATGCTATAAAACAAGAAAATGTTGGTGACTAATCCAAATGAACTTCAAACTGATTTGATTCCCTTTTGTTGCACAGCTCCTTGTTTTCCATGTGTATTTCAAAGCATATGGTTGTCTTCATGATGCCAACTATTGTTTCTACAATCTTCTCCATCATCAATTTATCCAAAAGTTTCTAGCTTGGTCCTCCTATATCTCCGGTGTTAGTTGGCAACTTCCTTGGGTAGAAAATCTGGGTAGCGCACTACAAGGAGAAAAGGTAGTGCCTGTAGGTAGCACCACTATGCTACATATGATTGCAAACTTTTTCCCTCTGTGAAATATTCGGTAGTAGCTGTACGTAGCACTACTATGCTGCGTATATGTACAAAATCTACTCTCTATGAAATATTAGGTAGTGCATTTAGGTAGTGCCACTGTTGCACCTGTATGGAAATTATGGTCTCTGCCAAATATTAGGTAGCGCCACTTACGCTGTGTTTGTGTGCAAGTTTACGTAGCATTGCCCAAAATGCAACGCCTTCAATCTTGAACATGTGCAGAACAATTGGTGGTCTTTCATGATGACAAAACCATTTTGATTAGGTTCCTTGACTGTACAATAGGTAGTTCCCTTTACCATTGGGGAAGCTATCACTTAGTAAAAACCCAAAACTCTGATAGTTAACGCTTAGAGGCCTGTATAGATGGCAGAGGAAATATTTGAATTTAGTTAACCCTCCCAAAAAGGAACCATCCTAAAAAATGATGCTTACCTTTTACCATCTATTTTTTCATTTTGACAATTAGCCTCACACTCTTTCTGGTAGAAAGAGGATCCTCAATTGACACAACAAACTTCTTCTTCTTAGCATTGACAGGATTCTTCAGTGTAGTTGTGCTCTCCTTAGCTGTTGGTTTGTCATCCTCAATGGTAGCTTCAACCAACACCTATAAATTTCTTTGGGATACCACATCTTGAAAGTGCTTTAGCTCTACCTCTAGCTTCCTATTCTGAGACTAAAAGCCTCTGTTCTATCTATAAATATTCTTTAGCTGTCTATGAAGGGGTTGGGACATTCTTGCTGCAAACCTAGACAAGTCAAGGGTGTGAATGTAGCCATCCATAAGCTCTGTCATCTTGGATCTGTCATACATGGCTTCCTTTTTCAATTGAGCCACCTCCTTTCTTGCATATTTAAGTTGCATGATAAGTCTCTTGAAGGTCTGACTGTTAGGAGGAGCAGTGTTATGCATAGTCTCAAGAGGTTTTTTCTCAGTCTCCTCTTCCACCTGCATGGGAAGTGTCTTGTCCACCTCATCAGGTTTCTTGGTGGCTTTGCTTTTACCTTTCTTCCTTTGCATAGGGGTTTCTTCATTTCTTATCACAGGATCCTCAAATTCTTTCACAGAGATTTCATCTTTTCTCTCCAAAGGTATTTTAGTAACTTTACCTTTCCTTTTCTATACAGGGGCTTCTTGTTTTTCTTCCACATGCTTTTCAATGCATTTTCCCTTCTTCTTTTGGATAGGGGTATCTGGTTTCTACTCCATAGGATTTTCATTTCTTTTTCCCTTCTTCTTTTGAATAGGGGTTTCTGGTAAATACTGTTCTTTGAAAACCTCCCTAGGAATTGATGACCTTGTGAAAGGTATTTTACCCTTGATTTCAACTGCTGGAGGAGAAGAGGGAAATATAAGCTTCTTCCCTCTCTTGGATGTAGCTTTGGTAGAAGAAGGCACCTCTTCTAACCTCGATGGAGGAGGTGGTGAAAAATATCTATGTGGAGAAGGACAAACTTCCTCCTCAGCTTTTGTGACCTTCTTACTATTGGTGTCTAAAGATGTCCTAAAAACAACCTTAGTTTAACATTAATTTATCAACCTGGAGATTCATCTTTTATCTCAAGAATATTAGCAAAGTCTATGCAGGTAGCCTAAGATCGTGTAGCTAAACCAAATCTGAGTTCATCAACAATCATGTTCCTCAAACGTTCACCAAATATTCTAAGAACTAAATGGAATTGAAATTTGATTACTAAGATGTTGTGAAATGGAAAGGAACTAATTAATCTATTGAATTCACTTAACTAGAAAGAAGTAACTGAATCTAACTAAGGACTTGCAAAATTAACTATCAATTATGAATGCTGATTACTGGAAAGGAAATAACGAATTACTCTATCTACAGAAAGAAACAACAATTATAATCTAATCGGAAGGGACAACTAATGTAACTTTTACCGAAAGGAACAACTATTGTAACTTTAGCCAAAAGGAACAACTATTATAACTTTAACCGAAAGGAACAACTATTGTAACTTTAAACGAAAGGAACAACAATCATAAATCTGAGGAAAAGGAACAATGCAGATGAAAATGTGAGGAAATCATAATGGCAATCATAATGGAAATCATTAATACTTGAGGGAAATGTCTATCTTCTATATGCAAACAATCATAAAATCATTAACACACTTATGCATTTATCCTTGGCTATTGTAAAAGAAATCTGAATCACAAAATAAAAATAAAACTTCGAACTAATACAATTACAGAACGAGACAGTAGCTCCTTCATATTGGGCCCTTGGTCTTCAGAAGTACTGCTATGAGAATCTCAGAGCACAAGAATGATAAAAACACTCAAAACTTTCACTAATTCCATGGCTAGTAAAACATTTACAAAAACTGCTTGCGTAGAACAATTCTGAATCTAATTACTTGAATGCATGTTTTTCCTCTGTTTTTCCGTATCTATTACCCTCTTATATATTACAATAGTTTGGGTAAATCAAGCTATCCTGAGGATCGAAAGATCCTCAGGATTTCTTTACTATTATAAAATTACAATATAGAAAATGCATTATCTTCAGACTGCTTTGCGCCTAAAAAGTCTTCAACCTCCAATAGCTTGCGCATAGCCAAAATCTCTTTGGTTATCTTTGACAGTTATTTATCCAATTCTACAACAAAATCAAACCATTCCAATCGTAAATTATAATCTATTTAATAAAACTTTAATAACAACCCTAAGAGACATATTAATCATATTCTTTCCTATCTGTCCCTAACTATCTAAAGAATCAATCAAAATCATATGATGAACTGTGGGAAAAAGGAAGATATTTATACCTTTTTTGTAACCCAACATACCCCCCATCTTACCTTCTTGCATGTCCTCATGCAAGCTAGAGTCTTTCATGTAAACTAGTTATACTGTAGGGAGGAAAAGTTGGTTCACCAAGTCTCCTAAAACCATGGTTTCTTTTGATTTCGTCAAAAGCAACATCCTGTCTCTTTTTATTAATTTGAAAATCCTTCTTGTAAAATTCTAGAGGAAACCAGAGGAGAGGGGGGTTATACCTGCATCCCATCCAAGTAGGTCCTTCCTCCTGGAGTAGTCTAGCATATCTTTCTACTCTGAAGGTTGTTGCAAAGAAATTCCTATATCCAAAGGGATCTCTACTTTTGACCTCATCGGAGGATACATCCCATCTTAGCTTGGAAGCAGTAAGAGATTCTTCCTTGAATTCTCCAAAATATGTGATACCTGAGCGGATGACATGTAAATGGATATGAGCCAATGAGTCCACAACCCCTGCCATTTTCATGAAGGTCTTGTGTCACATGATGGCTGGGAAGGATTTTGTGGGCTCTCCTCTAATCCAAAGATCTAAACCAGTTTCTCTGTTTATGAACATTTTGTGAGCCTTACCCCATCTGACATGGTTCCTAGTAAAGGACAGGAATGCATGGAACTGTATGTCCCCTATGAAGAGGCCAGGGTTGTCTCCTCTAACTTCATCCAAAATGAGATTATGGAAATATAATTCACATAGAAGGTATTGTACCTTCTCTTCCTGATCTCTGAAACATGAAATAAATTATGGAACAGTGGTAAATGAAATGGGTTTACCTGCTCTGATGGCCTTTACTCTCAACAATAGATACCATTCTAGCAAGAATAAAACATAATTAGTGGTAGGGGCTCTGCAATTGATGGCATCAGAGTAGACATCACAGATGTGTTTGATTTGCTCCAAAGCTTCTTTCAATTGGGTTTTTACCTTTTTGGTCTTCTTTTGGGCTCTGGTAAGCGCAACATAAGTCTCACCCTCTATTGTTGTCATGTCCTTAAACTCTTTAACAACCCTTTGATATTAAATCCTAGTTACCATTTCATGTTGGTGTTGGACCGATACTTGTTGTGATTGTGTAAGTTCTACTTTTAGTCTATCAATGATGACACTCTGTGCTTGATATTGAGATGCTTGGTGTTCTTCCATAGCACTCATCTCTTCCCTGAATTGAATCAATGCTTGTTGGGCTTGTCCCAATTCTTATTTTAGCTTATGAATGATGGCACCCTGTGCCTAAGATTGGGATGTTTGATATTCATTCATTTCTTCTCTGGAGCGAATTAATGCTTGCTGGGTTTGTGCAAGCTCTACTTCCATTCTATTCATGATAGTACTATGTTCCTGGGGCTGCTTCATTATCATCAGTAATTTGCCTATGTTTTGAGTCAGGGTTTGCTGAGACTGCAGTAGTTCTACCTCCAGTATCCTAATAGTAGAATTTTGCTCAAAACGTTGAGTTGTTTCCTCTAAAATCAGAGTGTTTGTCTGTATCTCAGTATCAACCGTCTCTTGTGTTTCTACAGGAGTTACATCTTCATCCTAAACTACTGCTTCTTCTACCATTAATTCCTCAGGATCTGTCTGTATTCCTACAGAAGTTCTACTAGATGCTTTCTTAGGAAGAGGGTTTCTTCCTTTCATTCTGCCCTTTTTGTTTTTCTTTCTTCTGTGGATCTTGTCTTCTAGTTCTAACTATTTCCTCAATTCCTTGATAATCTCCTTGAGTTTTCCCACCTTTTTCTTTAATACCACAACCCTCTTAGCCTTTTTCTTCAACAATTTGTTTTCTTTCTTTAATTTCCTAATTTTTTTATGGCTTTTGGTTGATTTCTGTTTATGAGGGATCTCGATGTCTTCTTCATTTCGTCCAGCAGATGGTTGTCCCTCTGTTCCTTCCAGGTGCTCTGGTTGTCCAAGAGGGTCTCTTGTTTCATAATGAAATTCCTCCTGTGCTGTGTCGTCTGGAAAGGACATTTCAATGTCAGGAAGGTCTTCAACTGGTTTTGAAGAGGAGGCTGGTTCTAGTTCTTTTTCCATATTATTTTCATCACTGTCAGTTAAGGTTCCTAAATTCCCCAAAACCTGAGCTATTTCTATCTCATAGCTCTTCAAAAAGTGTGTTGTCAGGTGAGCTGCTGTAGGTTGGGTGTCTCCTTGATTATATTTTTGTGTTGTCTTCTCTGCTTGCTCAATTGCTTGAACATTTTCATGTAAAGGTTGTTCTATGAAACTTTGAAGTTCTTCAGGGTGCTCTGTTGCATCCTGAATTGCTTCTGTCGTTTCCTGAATTTGTTTTCTTCTCTTCCTTGTCCTAGGGGGGGATCTAAGAGAAACCATTGTTCTTTTCTTTCTTTTTGTTAATGCTTGAGTCTGTGAGGTTTGGGCCTCAGTGATTTGAGAAATTTCTGCTTCAACTTTGATCTGAGGTGGTGGAATTTCTCTTTGGGTGGTGGTCGCCTGCTCCAATTGTGGAGGTCTATTGGCCTCAATGATTTGAGCAGGTTCTGCTTCAACTTCAATCTGAGGTGGTGGAATTTATCTTTGGGTGGTGGTCTCCTACTCTAGTTGTGGAGGTATATTGGCCTCAATCAAATTCTCCCAAGTCAATTGAGTTTGACTCAATGCTTTATCCACTATTAGTTTTACTAATCTGTGGTGGCTAATGACAATAACAGGATCCTTGGAATTTTGTGTTCTTAATGCAACTTCATGTAGTATGGTATGCAGGAAGAAAGGTAGATCAAGTACTAACCATTGCTTCAAGGATGCCAACAATTTGAGATAGCGTGGTCGAATTACATCGTATCATCCATTGCAGGTGATGTAGCGCTGAACTATCCCTGCCAATTCCTTCCACAGTTCACTGAGGGTACTGGGATTAAGTCCCTTTCCTTTTTTGTCCAATTCTTCCCTAGGTTCTATGAAAGATTCCACGACTTCCCTCATCTTCATGTATTTCCCTTTCCATTGAATGCCTGTGTTAGGGAGGCCTATGACTTCTGCTACGATTTCCGGGGTAACATAAATTTGTATGCCTTGCACCATAGAGATTTCTCCTTGCAGGTTTTGAAAGAATTCGAGTGTGACGTTTGTGTCATAACCTTGCAAGCGACTGAAGTACTCGGTCCACCCTAGGCAATGTAGGATTTCTCTTGCCTATTATGTAATATGGAGTAATGCCGGCTCTCTGTGCACACTTCTACCACCCATATTTCTGTGAGAAAGAAAGAACGACTATCGTTCCTGTTTACAAATTCGGTTAGACCATCTTTGGAGAAACATATGCCAAAAATGGAAAATATCAGTAACAACGAATGTATAAAGACGTGGGTTTTGTATTTATTGCAATCATTACAGCTAGTGGGGAAGTGTGTCGATCATCCCCCTAATTAATGTAAAGGTCTTCCTCGATCGTTAGTGTAGGCAGAAGCAATGAGTGCAGTTATTTCAGGTGAGAGGTAATGATTGCATTGCCACCGCCAGTAGGGGCTAACCATAAATAATTTTCAAAAAGACACATGCCACCAAAAAGCATTTAAACGATAGTCGTTTGATGTGTGTATTTGTAAAGTTATTACACCTATGTGAAAAAAAATGATTTATGGAGAAATCAATCAAAAATAAATTAAATCTCTTCATTTTTTTATTTTATTTTTATTTTTAATAGTCCACATAACATAATATTGTTACTTTTCCGGGTGATTGAGTATAACTGATATGATAGCCTCATTATTTGAGTAAAGGAGATCTAGAGACACACAAAAACTAAGTATTTTTAGATAATCTTCCATACCATAGGCAGAGCCGCTGCTGCTAGCAGGGTTTCCTTTTAACCCTTAGATGAGCCTTTATCCTTAATACATATGCGAATCATCTTTTTCCAAAAAGACCATTATCTTGGTTTGGTAGCCAGATGATGATAATGTTGGATCATGTTGTCATTGATGCCAATGGTTTGATTGATTGATGTCAAGTGATTGATTGATGGCAAAGGATTGATTGATGTCAAAGGATTGATTGATTGATGATTGATGTAATATAATATGTATTGTCCTTGATGAGAATGAAAAGATGAAGATGGATCAATGAGTTGTCATTGATACATGATGAATATGGATCGATGCAGTTTCATTGGTATATGATGCATTGTTGGAAAAATGTATAGATGACTCATTATTGTCTTATCATGATTGATAAGGTGCACAAATGGATGAACTCCAAAGTGGTCCCCTTATGGTGAAATCCCTCACGAGAAGACGCTTTGCAGTTTGAGTTATCCTAGAAGAATGGTTGGAGGACCCATGCTCTCATTATTGTCTTATCATGACTGATAAGGTGCGCAAACGAATGAACTCCAAAGTGGCCCCCTTTGGTAAAATCCCTCACGAGAAGATGCTTTGCGGATTGATTTATCCTAGAAGAATGGTTGGAGGACCCATGCTTGTATGTGGAATAATGAGATGAAGATCAAGGAAATTGTTGGTGAAACTATCCTAGATGGATAGTGCTTTTCATTCCAATTCTGGTGGTATGTGGAATGTCACATAACTTCTCATGGTTTGAGAGTTATGGCCTTACGAAGATGAAGGACCTACACATGAAGGCTTGAAGCCCCCAAGGTCAAAGAAGTCAAAGTGACCTAAAAGAAGAAATCATTATTTAAATGATAAAGTAAAGTGACAAAGTCAAGTTGGATTATTTAAATAATAAAGAGAAGTAACAAAATCAAGAAATGATAAAGTAAGGTGACAAAATCAAGAAGGAATATTTATGGAAAGTGGTTAACCCTAAAAATAAGGAAAATAGGTTAAGTGACCTAGAAATGGGTTAATAT
>ML799425.1:179453-194133 GCA_009831015.1 Picea engelmannii
AAAGATTTTGAATGTAGATATTATGAAAGAAGATATAATGGAAGATTCTATAACACCACAAGGTGTTGGAGATGTGATCAAATAGGACATATTTCTGTTCACTGTAACTCTATGAGATGCTACAACTGTAGTGGATTTGGCCAAAAATCCCAGGAGTGTTGGAACACAAGAAGAAAGTCCATGATGAGGACTTTACATAACATGGATAGAAGAAGGAATGAAGTAAGAAAGGGAGACATATTTGAAAAGATGGATACTCAAAGCTCAAGTTCTGAAGAGAAGGGTCATCTACAGAAGTGGGTGAAGAAGACAGAGCAGCCGGATCAAAAAGGAACAACATCGTCATGAACATGTAAAAGACAGAGTCCGTATGATAAAACAAAACGGGAGTATGGAACATAAGAAGGTGCTAATTGTAATTGTCTGTCCTGATTCTTGTTTCTTAGATGACTTTTTATAAAACAAAGAAAAAAAAACTAACCACGTAGTTGGAAAACTATGTACAGTATGTACAATATAAAAAGAATACATCATTTATGGAGTTGGGGTGGCTGGGTTACCTTCCCAGCTAGCCAAAATCTGCACCGTAGGGTCTTTACTTACTTCTTGATAGAAATAATCTTTTGAAGGTGGATGGTGGTAAAGTCGTAGCCGGTGTCCATTGACCAGAAAGGGTGATCCAGACCCATCGATGGTGCTCAAAGTAACCGTGCCATTATCATGGACTTCATTAATTTCATACAGCCCTAGTCATCGTGTCTGTAATTTCCCAGGAAAGTTCTGAAATATGGAATCATAGAGGAGTGCCCAGTCGCCATTCTTGAATGATTTCTTCTTGATATGCTTGTAATGACAGGTTTCTCTCTGTCACTGGATAATAGCTGTTCGCTCCACAATAGACAAACATGCTTCATCCAATTCGTTGAGTTGTTGAAGGCATCGTTTATGTGCTTTTGTAAGATTTAGTCCAATTTCCTGGGCCATTCTTAGGGTCTTGATCTCAAATTTCATTGGAAAGATGGGTTCTTTACCATAGACTAGATGGTAAGGAGAGTAGTCAGTTGTGTTACACCAGGTTGTATGATAAGCCCATAAGGCATTTGGGAGCTCAGTAGCCCAATTCTGTCGGTTTGTTGAGACAGTCTTCGTCAGAATTGGATCTAGGACCTTATTGGTGCTTTCTACTTGCCCGCTTGCTTGTGGGTGGTATGGAGAGGTAACTCTGTGCTTGATGTGATAGTTGTCCAGGGTGGCGATGATTCTATGGCCTGTAAATTGTGACCCTCCATCAGTAATTATTTCTCTAGGTAGTCCATACTGTACAAACAATTTGAAAAGTAATTTGATGACTACTTCTTCTGTTGCATTTGGTAAAGCTTCCACCTCTACCCATTTGGTCATGTAGTCTGTTGCAACAAGAATATAGGCCTTTTGATTCGACTTTGGATTAAAGGGGCCGACAAAGTCCAATGCCAATCTTTCAAATGGTTCTACAACTAGTTGTGTTTTCAAGGGCATTTCATCAGCCTGACCTGGTTTCCCCATCCGCTGACAGCTGTCACATGTCTGGACATATTTCTTGGCATCTCTGAATATTGAGGGCCAATAATAGCTCATTTGTAATATTTTTTGTCCAGTCCCGCGGTCTGCAAAATGACCGCCACAGGGCTCGTCATGTCCTGCTTTCAGTATGTCATAGATTTCGTCCTCTCATACACATTGTCAGATCTGGAGATCAAATCCTATGTGGAAAAGATATCCACTGATCCAAGTGAATCGTGCACTACGCTGGACGATTAGTCAGCTTTCCTTTAATGATAAATGTGTCGGTAATCTTCTTGCTGCTAGATAGTTTGCTACATCAGCGTACCAAGGTGATTTTGCGTCGATAGCAAACAGATGCTCATCCAGGAATTGATCCTTAGTTGTTAATGAGTCGTCTGTTTTTGGGATTCGGGACAGGAAGTCAGTGACAAGATTTTCTCTCCCAGGTCGATCTTTGATGGTGATATCAAATTCCTGCAATAATAACAACCATCGAGTGACCCGTCCATTAGTAATTGGTTTATTAGCTAGATATATAATGGCAGAATGATCAGTATACAGGATAACTGGATAGCCTGTTATATAATGATGAAATTTATTGATGGCATGTATAACAGCTAAGAAATATTTCTCTGTTACTGTATAATTAAGTTCGGCTGGAGTTAGATTCTTGCTAATGAAATAAATGGCGTAGGGTTTCTTTTCTTCTTCCTGTCCCAAAATAGCGCCTATGGCAATGTCTGAGGCGTCGGTGGAAATTTGAAATGGTATTTTCCAATTAGGTCCCCTCAACACTGGCATTGTTGAGATCAGTTTCTTGAGTCCTACAAAAGCCATATCGCATTTGTCAGACCATTGAAATTCTACATTGCCTGTCAAAGCATGTAAAGGCACAATGGTTTTTGAAAACTTTGGCATAAATCTGCGATAGTATCCTGAAGCACCAAGGAAACTACGTACCTCAGTTTGTGTGTGTGGAGTAGGTAGATTAAGAATTACCTCAATTTTTGCTGGGTCTACTCTGATTCCATATACAGAAATGTAATGCCCTAATAGCACACCTTCTGTCATCATCATGTGACATTTTTCGTGGCTTAAACATAACCTGGTAGTGATGCATCTTTCCAATACCTTCTCCATATTATTCAAGGCTTGATCGAAGTCGTCACTGTACGGGGTGAAATCATCCATGTAGACTTCAATCCCTTCGCTAATCAGATCATTGAATATGCTCAAAATGGCCATTTGGAATGTAGCCGGAGCGTTACAAAGTATGAAGGGTAATACTTTGTAGGCAAAGGTACCCCAGGGACATGTGAATGTCATTTTATCCTAATCTTCTAGGGTAATCTGGATCTGATTGTAGCCACTGAAACCATCTAGGAAAGAGAATAATTTCTTCCCTGCCAAGGTATCTAGGACCTGATCGATGAAAGGTAATGGAAAATGATATTTTTGAGTAGCTTTGTTTAGTTCCATGTAATCAACGTAGATTTTCCACTTCCCATTTTTCTTTGGGACGATGACTAATGGGGAAACACATCGACTATCTGAGATAGGGTATATAAAATCTGCATCCAACAACGTTTGTAGCTCTTCTTTAACAATATCTCTGAGGTGGGGGTTCATTATTCTTTGCAGTTGTCGGATAGGTTGGACATCTTTCTCAATATAAATATGGTGTGTGTAGAGTTTTGGATCAATGCCTTTCATATCAGAGTACTCTCAGGCAAAATCTTACTGGCATTTAGAGAGAGTTTGGATAAGCTTTTGTTGTTGTTTCTCTTCTAGGTTGGCATTAATGTTCAGAGACTTCCCTGGTGCGATCTCAATGGATTTGCTGTTGTGAACAGTGGTAGTCGAAATTTGTTGTTCCATTAAATCTTCCAGCGGGTCTCCATGTGCTTCACAGTCTAGAACAACTTGGAGAATTTGACATGTTGGGTTACTTACAGTGGTTGGGTTGTTAATAAACCCATTGATTACATCATCCTCTAGCTGATTCTTGTGCTTGAGGGATTCTTCCATCATTAGTGGGGCACACAGATCCTTCTCAGGATATCGTGGTGGTGGAAATTGCGGGTGTACAATCGTTGGACTAGGTTTGGCTGGAGGATATAAGATGAGATTGATTGTAACCCCTCCTCTAGAAATTGTCATTGTACCCAATCAAAAACCTATGTATGCATCAGCTGTCATGAGCCATGGTCTGCCCAATATCAATGGATTCCCTTCAAGTCCACTTTTTGGGTTGATGATGAGAAAATCTGTGGGATATTCCCAAGAATCAGCTGAAATGGCTATATCATGTAGTGTGCCGAGTGGTTTGACCACTGATCGATCGACCAATTGCAACATAATCAGGGTTGGGTTGAAAGAGTGAAGACCCAGGGCATTGCAGGTTTCCATAGTTAGAATATTGATGGCCGCCCCCAAATCAACTAGGGTATTTGGAAAGGAACAACCCTGAATCTAAATTGTTACTATGGGGTTCCCCGGATATGCATATTTAACTGGTGTTTCTCTACCCAAAATTAGATTAGATAAGGCTCCCACTACATGAACTGTTGATGATGAATTTTTGATTTTTCTGACGGGCTTCCTCCCACATAGCTCCTTGATTGTCTTTGTGTAGATCGGTATGTCTTGCAGGGCTTGGAGGAGTGGAATTTTGATGTATAAATTCCTGAGTTCCCCTACAATGTCAAAGTCAGAATATACGATGGGTTTCGCTATCATCAGTCTTTCGGGGAATGGAGGGGAGGGAATTGCATCCTTATCAGAGTCTTGTGATTCGACTGTGTTCCTCCCTTGACTGATTTCTTCTGTTATTACCACAGTCGAGGGTGTTATCGCTGGTTGTTTTTCATTCCCCTGTTCTTGGAGAACGTCATTTTGTTTGGGGGAGATGATGCACCCCGATCTTAACCGAAGTTCATTGCACCCTATTGGATTGATTTCCCCTTCTCCACTTTCCATAATCTGGATGAGTTGAGCTTGTTTGTTATTGGGATTCGGGTGGGGTTGGGCAGGTAATTGAGGGAACAATTGTGATTGGGGAAATGGGAGTGGAGTTTTTAATGGAGGTTGTGTTTCAAGATTAATCCATAAGTGTGGACACAAACCGATCTCCCTAGATCCACCTGGATCTAGAACAAAATAGGACAGAATAATACTCTTTCCCTAGATCTAGCCTATTGAATAAACTAAGAGACAAGGACCATGGACATACCTTATGAACGCTTCCTTAGGTCTCTGTTGTTCCAAGCTTCACTCCAATGCTCTTGTGCCGTTCAGATCACAACAATACAAACCAATCGAAGTGAAAGCAAATCAATATATTCAATAGCTAATCTATACATATGATCAAGGAGTTATGTAATAAAGTGACATCATCTTTATGGGAAAGAGACATATTGTTGTATTGAATTAATTGAAAGTGAAACTTACAACCTAAGCCTTGATGTTGTAGATCTCCTTTCGATGGCTCCTAGATCTGACACACACACTTGCTCATGCATGAAGAAAATCAACCACTTTTGATGACCTTGCCGGTGTCTCTAGCTGTTGTAGCATCAGTCCTTCATATAGGCTTTCAATAATTCTCCAATCAATCTCTTGCTAGTTTTCTTCTTATTAACCCCTTCCATGAGTATTCTCTTCAATTTATAGGAGATAATAGATTAGTTACTAGGATAGGAATGATCCCAAGATATCAGGAAAACAAGTACTTAGACAACCATTCGCAAGCCAACTCATCCTTCTAGAAGATTCCCTTCTAGAAGGTTTGAGATTTTATCTTTTCCCTTCCTTTAGAAGATGTTCTCACCCTGATAGTTAGGTACAGTGCGAACCCCTTGCACTCCATCTTAATGTATCCTGCAAGAATCAGGCATTCTCGCAGGAAAATATATAGGTAGCCTGCGAACATCCCTTAAAAGTATGATTTCTGGAAGCAGACAAATGTAACTTTTCTCAGGAAAGTGTTCTTAGTGAAGAGCTTGATTTTCCATCATCCTAACATCATCATGATGACCAAAATTGTGGATAATAGAATGCCCCCCAAAGTCTGAGAGCGGAATCAGTGACAGTCAATAGACTTTGTAAGCTGCATGTGTGTGTCAAGAACCAAGAGCACATCTAATCGGAAACTTGCAAACATCCAAGCATCGGCAAAATATCATGTAAACCAATTTCTGAGGTAGGCATTCCCATACTCAGATCATAGACTGATGACATCATAAGCAAAGGTCATGGCCACCAATCATACACTGTGGATCCATGCCGTCACAATATAGCATAGCCACCTAAATACACTGTGGATCTATGCGACAAATTTTCAATCAAGACGACATAGCCACGAAACATACATAGTGGATCTATGTGTTGCAAATTATACATACTCCATCGCAACCTGGATCACTTAAGACAATATCCAGGGTCTTCAATCTCATCGCCCAAAGCACGAATCTAACCATGTGATTACACATGTTTAAGTCGAACATGGTAGAAACCACTTGATTACCGGCCATTGATGTAACCATTAACAAGTGCGAGGGAAATCACCATTGATGTCAATGACTCCCAAGGTACTAAAGTACAATCCATCAACTGTGAATAAATGAGTTGATGTCGAACATTCGACAAAATCTTTCGATCAGGGGTCAATGATGTAAAACCACTATCGAAAGCAAGGAAACTTTCCATTGAGGCATGCAAGCTCCAAGGTACTGAATGATTTCTAAGTCTTGATCCCAGATAATGTGCTGAAGTCGACGAAACAAGACTCATCATAGGAGGGCCTTGATGTATCCCCCATCAATGACACGAAATGAGTAACAAAGTTTGAAAGTGAAATAGAGCATGTAGCAATTGGACTTTGGACACAGGGAAGGCCGACACGAAGAGAATGGATAATTGCAGATGGCCGACTCAAATAGAGGTTTCAGACGGACTTCTCTTGAACATATGAACGACACGACCAATGATTTGGAAGCATTGACTCAAATACGACACATGGAAAGACCTTGATATCAAATTGAATAAGAGACAAATGGATTACCCAAACCAGCTTCGAATGATGAATAGGGGGTGTCATGTTCAAGAGCAACACTTACTGCCAATTAATACAAAGATGAAACATATCCCTTTCCCAAATTTTCCCCCACCATTTCTGGGAAGTACCTCTTTATTTTTACGCAAGCTTGAAGAGGATCACATATGCTTGTTGATATAAGCTCATCCTTCGGACGAGTCCCTCAGAGTATTTTTAACGAACCCTAGGAAGTAGTGGTTCGGTCCCATCACTGGTCTGTCAATGTTTGTTTAACGAGTCCAAATATAGTAAACTCGAAGGTTTTTCAGGATTATAGAGTTTGGAAAAACACTTAAAAGAGAAATCTCTCAGTTCCTTTTTTGTACAATAGTCAAATGAGACCGAAAAAGGGTTAAACTATCGCTCGAAGGATGCATACTTCAAATACTTTATCGAGCGTGAAAATAGCAAGGTCGCTTGACGATCTTTTCATGTTTAGAGAGTCTGAAAAGAGATTAAAGAAAACTCCAAGGGGGTTCCTTTTTCGTATAACCACAACGAGCCCGAAAAAGAGATAAAACGACGCTCGATCACGTTCTTATGTTTTTCACAAGCGCAAGAATGGACAAAAGGTGCTCGAGGTTTTATGTCAAAACCATAACAAACAATCAAAATCACACCACACCAGGGGAAAAATTTGTCCATAATCATCCATATTCTTCACCTGTAAGTCATTTCACTCATTTTCATATTAGTGATTAGGGTTAAATAATAACTAAACATAAAAAACCCACTTTTAATATAGTAAAAAGTAATTAAAATGAGTCAATACCCAAATTTACCATATCATTTCACACTTTTACCATTTAGTTCCAAAAACCCTGATTTTACCCTCTACATTCAGTGTCGATTTCCGGGAGCTACGGGTGATCATTTGACGAGCCGTCAGCAGGATTTTGGTAAGTTTTCCATTCTTGATCTTTTCATGGCTCAAAATTATGATTTTATTGGTTAAAATTTTAGTTTTAAGTTAGTTTTTTGAACCCTTTTTGCGTGGAGGCATTCTCGCAAGTGGGCCTTAAGCCTCCTGAGAGAAGTTCGCACTGTGCATAGTAGGGCACCTGCGAACAACACAGAACTCAAAAATTTATGTAACGTTTAGCCAATAAAAAAAAGTTTATTTCATGAATAAGATCATTAACCATGTTTGTATGCTTCTTATGCAGGTAAATAGCCACAACCATGGTGCTAGAGTGGCGGGAACGAGAGCATGAGGAGGATAACGCCAATGCCGAAAACCATCCTCCCACCATAGCTGCACTAAGAGAATGTGGTCTCTTAAAATACTTCTGTATCCTTGGTATGAGAGCCCAAGTTCGATTACTGGAGTACTTAGTCCGAATGTGGGATCCAGACCAGCAAGTTTTCATTGTGGGAGCTCATACATTGACTATTGACATCGAGGACATATATTTTCTGACTGGATTATCCAGGCGGGGGTCCTATGTCAGTCTGATCGGCAGCAGAGCAGGGGGTTTAAAAATGAGTGAATATTTCAACCAGTATTGCGTACCTGAGGCCAAAAGAAAGAAAGGGAAAGTGGCAATCTGGGGAGTAACTGACTTAACTCTCCGCACTATTCTCTTTACCATTGCTCAGATGGCAGGAAGTGTCGCTCCACATATGGCTTTGCAGAGATATTTCCAATACGCCATCGAGTGTACTGAGCCCCGGGTATTTAACTGGGATGATGCAGTATTACGCAATATCAAGAAACAGTTGACTAAGTGCAGGCGTGGAGATCTGAAACAGTTTGGATATGGGTCTTTGTTAGTGTCCTTCTTCCTAGAGAGGGTCCTTGTGCTTTGATTACAGGTTGAGTGGCACTTTCCGGGTCCTAGGGATCCGAGGATGTTGCGGTGGTGTCGGCTTATGGCCCGACATGTGGCAGGACCTATCGTCAAATATGACGATATTTTCTTCGACTAGTTGCAGAACTAGATGCTGATAGTGGACGACTACGCATATGCCGAAATGGATTTCTGAGGAGATCCAGATCTAGCACTTCCTGAGGACGCTCAGTGGGGAGACCTTAGTAAGAAGTACATAATTTTTGGTTTTTAAATGTTTTTGAATTTTTGTTATATTTAAATGTTTTTGTTTTATAGATTTACCCGAAGACTAACACCAAATACTTTGTTGACAACACAGACGTTGGACCATATAGACCTGCTGGCAGTTCCCCTATCTAGCGACGAGGAGAAGCAGCAGTAGTATTACCACAGTATGTCGAGGATTACCAGGTCGTGGAGCAAAATTTAGAGGGTTTGATGGCAGACGTTCCAGATATGACTCTGGAAGAGATTCCATGACGCGATCAACATCACACTGTGGGGGTTTCCGCATCTATGGGTCGAATGCTCCGCAGAGTTGCTAGGACAATAGTGTGTTATCGTGAACATCATCCGTGACGTTATTATGTAGAAGCTATGAGCTTCAATTTTTGATATTTTGTTCTTCGGACAAACATTTTGTAAAAGCAAAATCTTTTGATCGTTATATATATACATGGCTTCTACCAGTTTACTTTACATTGTGTACATTTTAATGTGTTTGATTTATAAATGATTTAAATGCCTGTCCAATACATAATTAGCTAAAGCATCTGTTAATGTATTAAGACGTCTAGGAATATGCTGATATTCAATGTGATCAAAATACCGTTCCAAGAGTCGAATCCACAAATATACCCTTAATAAAGTAGGACTTCGAATAGAATATACATTACTTAGCTGTAGTACCACAAGTTGCGAGTCAAGTCGCACAACCAAATGACGAATTCTGAGAGAGCTAGCATCAACCAATAATTCAACAACGACGCTATACTCTGCAATGTTGTTGGTTGCTCAGCCAAGACATAGACCTCGTAAAGATATAAGTTCATTTGTTGGGGCATAGATTGCCCATGCAGCGGAAGCTAAGTTCCGAGTACTACGGCTAGCTCCATCAGCGAAGCCAATATAAGGTAGCGAATATTTTGACATCTGGCAAGCAAACACGACGTCACGTAAGGGAAGAGACCAAATAACGTCAAAAGAAAACTAAAGTAATCACACACACCTAGTATGATACATAAAATACAAGTACTTGTGCACAAATGACTTATGCATAGTACTTCTTCAAGTATAACCCATTTCTGGGTTCACTCAAAGGTATACCATCGTAATCAACTTGCTCATACACTCCTTTTTCCAAAACTTTACTAACAATGTAAGGACCACGCCACATAGGTTCGAATTTCCGAGCTCCTAGGACATCTTTATCTTGTTCATATAGAAGAACAAGATCACCTTCAGAGAAAACACGAGGCTTAACATGCTTGTCATATTGTGCCTTAACGCATTTCTTTTGGGCTTCTAGTACTAAAGTGGCATCAGGTCGGGTCTCGTCTAATCGCATCAAATACAACAGACATTCCTCTTCAACAGAAGTATTAGGTAAGAGTTATACAACTAGCTTCAAAGAAGGTATCTCACATTCTATTGGCAGAATGGCTTCCATGCCGTAAACTAATCGAAAGGGTGTAAATCCCGTAGCGAATTTAACAGATGTCCGATATGCCTACAATGCCGAAAACAACATCGTGTGCCAGTTGGTTTTATGTATTCCTATCATCCGTCGAATCATAGTTATAAGAACCTTATTGATTGCTTCGACCTGGCCATTAGCCTGCGGATAATAGGGTGTTGAGCTATCATGATGAAGACCTAACTTCTCCGTAAGTTCAGACATCATATCATTCCTAAAATGACTACCGTGATCGGTAACGATAGCCTGAGGAACACCAAAACGAGTTATGACATGGTTGAAAAGAAATAATGCTGCAGTCTTTCCAGTATTATCGAATGTTGGCATCGCCTCGGCCCACTTTGTAAAATAATCAACAGCTACAATAATGTAACCATGCCCCCCGGCCGAGTGAGGGTGACATGTCATGAAATCAATGCCCCATTTTGCAAAAGGACCTACTGAGACTACAGGATGAAGGGGAGAAGGATGCGACCGAATTTTCTGATTATAAGTCTGGTAGGCATGGCACTTCTGAACAGCAGTAATGCAGTCATTGAACAAAGAAGGCCAAAAATATCCCGCGCGCAAGATCTTCTGGGCAGTAGAATACCCAGACATATGACCACCACATGCTCCAGAATGGCAGTCGTTCAAAGCTTTCTTAACTTCATCAAAAGTCAAACAACGCCGAAAGACAGAGTCAATGCCTCGACGGTAAAGAGTATCGCCTAGGATAATATAATGACGTGCTTGATAACGGATACGACGACGTTCAGCGCTAGACAAAGCAGGCCGAAAAGTTTGAGTTTGGAGATATATAATGATATCTCTGTACCAAATATCATCAATACTGATAAGGAAAAGTGATTCGTCAGGTAACGAATCGACTGCTACATTTTCCGTGGCAGAGTGGGGAAAATCACAAATTAACTCAGCGAAAACTAAGGATTTCTTCGACGTGGCGCGATCGAATTCCAAGTCGAACTCCTGGAGAATTACAATCCACTTGGAGTACTTTCCCCCCAGCAATTGACGTGTCAATATATGTTGCATGGGGTTACAATGTGAAATCACTGTAGTTTTCCTGGAGAGAATGTAATGGCGAAAATGTTGAACTGCTTGAACAGCAGCCAAAGCCAATTTCTCAACATGTTGGTACTTGATTTCCATTGATGATAGACTTCTACTCAAGTAATAGATAACATGTTAATCATGCTTATCATCCTCTAGAACTTAAACCATGCCAATGGTATACTCGGAGGCAGCAAGATAAAGAAAGTAATCCCGACTATAATCAGGAGGAAAAAGAAGTGGGGCTTTTGTGAGGGACAACTTTAAAGCTTCGAAAGCGTCGTTGGCAAATCTATCCCAAACAAACTCTGAACCTTTCTTTAAAAGACGTGTGAAACCATGAGTAATCTCAGTGTAATTAGGGATGAAACGACGAAGAAAGTTTGCTTTCCCCTGCAAACTTTGTAACTGGCGCAGTGAAGAAGGAGGAGGGAGATTAAGAATCGCCTCGACCTTAATAGGATCTACCCGGATCCCCTGACGTGAAACAATGAAATCGAGAAGACGATCGGATTCTACGCAAAAGATGCATTTATGAGGGTTTAGATGAATGTGATAGAACCGACAACGAACGAAAATTGCTCGGAGATGATTAGGGTGATCGACTCGGTGTAAAGAATGAGCTGGAAAATCATCCAAATAAGGTTGAACGATATGCTTTATGTCGTGAAACGCATAAGACATAGCACGTTGAAACATTTCACCTGCGTTCTTAAGACCGAAGGGAAGTTTTCTATAGGCAAAAGTACCCCAAGGACAGATAAAAGAATTTTTATGTTGGTCCTCAGGAGCGATGTTAATTTGATTATAGCCGGAGAATCCATCCATGAGAGAAAAGATTTCACTGCCGGCACAGTCATCGACGATCTAGTCGACGAAAGGGGTTGGAAAGTTGTCTTTCGGACAGGCTTTGTTAATATCTCGATAATCAACACAAACACGTATACTACCTCCTTTCTTATCAATCGTTACAGGGTTGGAAACCCATTTTGTGAAAGCCACAGGATAAATAAAACCGGCTTTAAGAAGTTTTTCAACTTCGAGTTTGATGGCTGCCGCTTTACGTGGATGGACAGGACGGAGGCGCTACCGTACTGGTTTAGCTCCGGGGTACATTTTTATCTCATGCACAACAATATCTGGGTCAATACCTGGCATCTCTTCGTAACTCCAGGCAAAGATATCATGAAATTCTTTGAACAAAGCAGTATAGGTGACAATTTCCTCTGGAGAACACGAAGCTCCAATGTGAACATTTTCAACTATCCCAGGTTTAACTGAAATATCAATGGGTATCGTGGGAGAAATATTACTGAGGTTCCCTTCCGAAAACACATCACGTGTAGATCCGGGAACTGTCGTTATGACAACAACGGTCGACGGAGTCGAAATCCATTGGTAATTCTCGAGAGTGTGTTGTTCCAAAAATAGTATGGAGCGATGATGCCCATCGTCCCAAGGTGCATCGACCATGACATACATGATCATCTCGTCAGTGGGAAAGATAACATGGAAAGGATCAGGAGACAACTCCTCCAGAGAGGGTGTAAAAGGTGTTGCTGATTGAATTGCATGATAAGCAGACTCAATCAGACTTAACGACATGACGTCGCCGAAACGAGGATGATATCCTGGATCAGGGACCATCCACGGGTCAAAAGACACTGGAATCTCATGAGGTATAGCGAAGATCATATTAATAGAAGTAATTGACGGGCGTAGAATATCGGGTAGTGGTGGTATGGGAAAAGTACCCATTAACGAAGAGTCTTTTAAAAGACCGACTCCAACATTCTCGTAACCTGGTGGGGTTTTAGCTATAAACGACACGTTTCCAGTGTGAGTATCGGAATTAAAGAAGGCAAGTTGATCAACCATAATGATCTTTCCTTGATGAATAAAACGGACTACACGGAAAAGTGTTGACACAATAGCGCGCATAGAATCCACTCAGCTACGGCCAAGAAGAAGATTATAATCTAAGGGAGCATCGAAAACTTCCACTTCGACTTGGACTGTCTTACCTTCGAGAGTAACAAGCAATGATGGAAGAACACCGTAAGGCTTAAAACCCGAGCCATTGAAGGCTTTCAAAGTATTTTGTGATTCAGTTAAAGGAGGAGAGCCAATGGCTTTCCAACAAGAAAAAGACATTACGCACGTAGAGGCACCCTCATCAATAATAGTTCAACAGATGTTCTTGTCTGAGACAATGACTTGTATCTGAAACGCAAGCTGTGGGGTTAACCTTGGAATATGGTCTTCCAAGTCAAAGACTATCAAATTCGTATCTGTAGGATCAATTCCACCTATAGCTTTCAACATAGCCCTTCGTTGTGCAGGACAAGACTGAAGGACTTCAAGGGCAGACATCACTGAAGGTGCTTGGGCCAAATCTTCGACAATACTATAGTTCTGGGCCGCATGAGCGTGAGGATTGAATGTCGATTTCTTAACGACACCTTTCGGGGGTCGTAGTACTGTATCCGAGCTCGGTCGTTCGAGATGAAGAGGACCGTTGGTAGGTGGAGGTGTTGGAGAGGGTTGTACCAATGCAGGAGGTAAATCGTCAACCTTCTCCTTAGATGGAGAATAATCTTTGGCTCTAGTTGCAATGGCAACGTCATTGTTCTTAGAATCACCGGTGCACATCAAAACATATGATGTCATAGAAGTAGATGGTTGGTCATGAATGACCAAGGAGGCCTGTTGCTGAGACGGGAAGGGTTGGGACAAAACTTCCAGCGTAGATGGTTTTGGCGTCCCTTGAAGGAACTTATTAACCTCGACACATCGAGGAAAATCCTTCGTGTAGTGATCATCACCATAGATAAGGCAAGGATATCGTGGCTTACACTTATCCCGATCTTCATCAGGAGGGGTTTTGGTTTGTTCATTTTGATTATTATTTTTACTCTCCTTATTCTTGCCTCTCCCTTTCTTTGATTTATTTTTACCGGTCGGTGTAGATTGAACGACATTCACTTCAGAGGTTTTACCGGTGGGAGGAGCAGGAGACAGAGCATATTGAACATTAGAAGATGTGGATTTGGGGGTTATAGTTGAAACGGAATGTGAGTGGGTATGAGCAGTACCAATCACACCATCAGCCGCATGCGAGGCAACTGGAGCAGTTGAAGTGCTGGAAGTACCAGGACGACGTAGTTCAGGTAGTAAATCGTAGAGTGTCCCCGTTTGTGAATAAACGAGATCAAGATACTGAGCGTGACTTATAGCCTGCTCTTTTGTAACAACACCACCCATAGCAATGTCTTTACCAATTTCGTTCACGAAAGATTTCGTAAACCATTCGGCTAGTAACTGATCAGGGAGTTCAAGTTTGATGAGACGTCGTCTCCGTCTCCACTCATGTATATGATCCGAGATGTGAGTACCTTTAGTTTGTTTAAAAGAAGTCAGGATCTCAGTCCCAGTATCGTAACGGATTGGTAACTGGTA
>ML799425.1:194183-227997 GCA_009831015.1 Picea engelmannii
ATCAGGGAGTTCAAGTTTGATGAGACGTCGTCTCCGTCTCCACTCATGTATATGATCCGAGATGTGAGTACCTTTAGTTTGTTTAAAAGAAGTCAGGATCTCAGTCCCAGTATCGTAACGGATTGGTAACTGGTAATGTGTGAGAAAATCCATAGCTAAGGTGTTGAAATCAGAAAAGAAACCTCGTGGTAATTCAATATACCACTTCGCAGCTGAACCGCTAAGGGTTCATTGAAAAAGGCGTAGACAAATGGAGTCATCCATCAACGAGTTGGACGAACACCAAAAATGAAAATTCATGACATGATTATTTGGGTCCTCTCCCACCTTTCCATCGAATTTCGGAATATCCGATGGGATCTTAGCAAGAATAGCAGGCCATTGGGGAGAGTGATGAATAGGATCATTTAGAATCCTAGACAAATCTGGAAAATCCAAAGTAGCAAGAAAAGGCAACTATCGGTTTACTTGCGGGTACTGATGGCTTTGGGGTGGAAGCCCTATCAGCAAACCAGTAGGAGCATAAGCAGACTGTCCGTAGAGGGAAGACCCTGGCTGATTCGGTGGTGGCCAGATAGGATAGTAACCCCAAGGATTGTAACCTTGAGTTTGAGTAGGGACCTGAGGTTGAGTAGTTTGAGCCGAACCCCAAATAGGATTGGTTACCCCTGGATAAGGTTGGCCAACAGTAGGGACAACTTGCTGCCCCCCAGCATTCTGAGGAAAGTTTTGTAGAAGTTGATTCCAATACTGGGCCAATTCAGGAGGTATATTTTGTCCAAAAGGGGAGGTTGGTCCCCCTACTGTAGGTATAGTTCCACCCGGAAGTTGTGTGCCAACCGTAGGTTGTGTAGTAACTGTGTTGTGTCCGGGAAAAGGAAAAGGAACTGTACCACCCTGTCCACCAACAAGAATCTGCGTGTTTGGTGCAACAGTCGGAATAGTGCCACTAGGATTAGGATTACCAGAAGGAAACTGAGGGAGTGTCGATATAAAACCGGGAATAGGATGCCCAGGAAAAAGAGGACCACCTGGAGAACCAGCTGGGGTTAGTAGAGGTGTTGGATTGGGAGGATTCAACAAAGCATTTAATGCATGATAACCAGGTGGCAATGTCGGGATGACATCAGGAATTTGCTGGGTATTGATAGGAGCAAGAGTAGCTGCAGTAACCTTGTTTTGGACACTCGTAGTATTCGTGAGATGGGCCATCTCAGGAGGGAGAACAAAACGGTAAGTAGTAGTCTCAGGTGTAGTTTCTGTCTCAGAAGGCACAGAAGGGTTAATTTCGTAGACAGGGGGTGATTCAGTTCCAAAAAGGACTCGACAGAAATCACCTGACCAAAAAGGATCTTGGCCTACTACGCCATGAGAAGGCCCAATAGTTGATTCAGAAGATGTAACAACGATTTCTTCAGAAGGATTCAATCGCACAAAAGGTCGTTCACCACAACGAATGCGATAGTCCTCTCAAGTATTGGTAATTCGAAAATCTTCTAGAGAGTCAGTTCGTTCTACTTGTGGAAGTGGTGTGGTGACAACTAGAACGTCACTGGTTTCCCCATGTGGTGGAGTGACCACAGGGACTTCAGTCTGATGGGGTGAACCCTCAGGTGTACCAGTAGGTTGAGAATCATCCAGATGCTCTGGAGATAATCCTTGCATTCTACGAGAACACCGTGGGGGAGAAATTGTAAACAAGTGACAAGCTCCACGAGAAAATTCCTATGGTCAACTTTGAGAAATAAACAACACTCACTAGTAAACAAAATCTAGGAAGTAATCACCAAGAAAACAATACCTTCTAATTTCGAAGTCACTAGTTGGTGATGAAATCCAACGTTGCAACAACGAGACGAGAAGGGGCGGGGCTAAGGTGGAAAAGTTACGTTGACGACTTGCTTAACAGACTTACGCCCTGGTGAAAGCTCCCACACATAATCGTGGGTATACCCTCCAAGGAGCCCGAGTGAGTTTGATCAACGTCAATTCCAGGTACCGTGAAGACTTTCCCTTCCAGAGTCACCTTGGGTAAGAACCTAGAGAGATAGGCCACTAAGGTCACCAAAAACAACAGTACAGCCTGGGGGAATAGTCGTCAGTCCGATCCACACGCAAGGGCAGGGTGTCTAGCCCAAAACCAACTCAAAGGCTTCCACTCATAATTGTGGGTATACCTTGGAGTGATCCCTGTAATACGTGCAATATCTACACCGATGTCAACAAAGCAAGGTTAGTAACTCTGCCAACACCAATGCGACCTAGTGCTTAACCCTTGTGTCAGAAGGGCGTCCCAGGACAAAATGATGCCAATGGAATTTAACACTCCCTAACTCAAGATGCTATTGTGTGTTTTTGAGCTTTTGGAGAGTGTATCTCTCTTCCTACTCCAAAGCACTAGCCTAGCAAAATGTTGGTGTAAAGAGCCCTAGAAAAGAGTTACTAGATAAATTTTAAGATTACGCAATGTTTTTTAAGAGCGGTTGTTTACTCAAATGTAATGGAAGTGAAACTCATGTTGTATGACTCTGAGCCAAATAATGCAAGGATGATAATGAAAAATGACTCTTTTCATTCCATGAATCCTAGTTATGGGAGAGAGAGAAAATTTCCCAAATCAACTCAAATACTACAATGCAATGCACAATTTCCTTTCAGATGTCAATGCAAACAATCATTTATCAATGAACAATCTCTATATATCTTTTTCAAATACTTCAATAAACTCTAAAATTTGATTCTCAATGTTTTCTGAAATACAAAAACAAAATCTTGAAAGAAAACTTGTTGTTCACTTTCCAAGAAGAAATCTCACTAACGAGAAAAGAAAATCAAATAAAACAATAACAACCCAATCAACTCTTTCAATGAAAGTAAAAACAAAAAGCAAACCAATGAGTCTTCTCAATGCAAACGAAAATGTTCTTGTGAACCACCAAGCAAATGAGAAAAAACCAAGCACTTAACTCTCTACCAATCACTGGTTCTCATCCAATCAGACACACTCAACTTCAGAAATCAGAGAGGATGAAAATGCTAATCAAAGCCAAGAAATGAAAGTCAAGCTACCAAGGGCAAGAAGAACCTTGAAACCCTAAATTTGTTCAAGCAATAAAACTAAAGCAAGAGATACATAAATCAATGATCTAATAAGCCAAAAAGATGTAATTCAACTGAACTAAGCAATTGAAAAAATCAAAACTCAATTTAAAAATTTTCAAAAATCTTGCTCGCAGGCAAGCAGTGTAACACAGTGCGAGAAGATAGGGTTCTCGCAGGCCACCTTATAGCAAGGTGCGAGGTGTTCGCAATGGACCCTATATGCAGGGTGCGAACCTGGCTAGTTCTCGCAGGCTGTAGTTAAACGCAGTGCGAGAAGTCCTGAAGATACCAAAAATTTTGAAAATGAAGGGAAAATTGACAAAGGCTTATAGACCCAGAAGGTCTCTCAGGATATCCTGAGGACTCAGAGACTGATAAAACAAGAGAAAAATGGAACTAGAGAAAATGGCCACAGAAAAATACAAAAAGCCACCCAAAAATGGGATATCCTCCCTAGTGGAGTCGCCAATTTTGTTTCAGGATTAATCCGTAAGTGCGGACACAAACCGATCTCCCTAGATCCACCTGGATCTAGAACAAAACATGACAGAATAATACACTTTCCCTAGATCTAGCCTATTGAATAAACTAAGAGACAAGGACCATGGACATACCTTATGAACGCTTCCTTAGGTCTCTGTTGTTCCAAGCTTCGCTCCAATGCTCTTGTGTCGTTCAGATCACAACAGTACAAACCAATCGAAGTGAAAGCAAATCAATATATTCAATACCTAATCTATACATATGATCAAGGAGTTATGTAATAAAGTGACATCATCTTTATGGGAAAGAGACATATTGATGTATTGAATTAATTGAAAGTGAAACTTACAACCTAAGCCTTGATGTTGTAGATCTCCTTTCGATGGCTCCTAGCTCTGACACACACACTTGCTCATGCATGAAGAAAATCAACCACTTTTGATGACCTTGCTGGTGTCTCTAGCTGCTGTAGCATCAGTCCTTCATACAGGCTTTCAATAATTCTCCAATCAATCTCTTGCTAGTTTTCTTCTTATTAACCCCTTCCATGAGTATTCTCTTCAATTTATAGGAGAGAATAGATTAGTTACTAGGATAGGAATGATCCCAAGATATCAGGAAAACAAGTACTTAGACAACCATTCGCAAGCCAACTCATCCTTCTAGAAGATTCCCTTCTAGAAGGTTCAAGATTTTATCTTTTCCCTTCCTTTAGAAGATGTTCGCACCTTGATAGTTAGGTACAGTGCGAACCCCTCACACTCGAGCTTAATTTAGCCTGTGAGAATCAGGCATTCTCACAGGCAAATATATAGGTAGCCTGCGAACATCCCTTAAAAGTATGATTTCTGGAAGCAGACAAATGTAACTTTTCTCAGGAAAGTGTTCTTAGTGAAGAGCTTGATTTTCCATCATCCTAACATCATCATGATGACCAAAATTGTGGATAATAGGTTGGGTTTGAGAGGTCATCCCCATAGGTTGGTTATTCATCCCCATGGGGCGGTGCTAGTTCTGGTTCCAATTTGGGTTTTGGGCAGTCGAGTTAGGCCATTGTGGAGGGTAGGTATTATTCGAATTTTGCCAAGATGAGGTGGGGTATTGTGAATTTGGCCAATTGGAACTTGTAGTTGGTTGATTTTTCCAGTTGGGGTTTGTGGCAGACTGGTTTGGCCAGGTAGGAATTGCAGGTGGGTACTGCTGGGGCTGCTAGTTCTAATTAGTAAATGGCCGACGCTGCCATGTGCTGCCAAAATTCTGTTGTTGATTATACTGTCCAGGATTCTGCTGTTGATTGTACTATCCAGGAAAGAAAGAGAAAGGGTCCTGAAATGTATTTTGAGGTTAGGACTGCCACTGACGATGCTGAGCGATCAGATATAATGGTTCTATTTCCTCTTCTGCTTCTTTGAATACAACTTTCAATCCAGGGAGTGATGGGCATTCCTCTGTGTCGTGATCCTTGGTGCAAATAGTGCAAACCTGAACTATATCCAAGGGGCATTCCCTTAGACCATGTTTCTTTCTGCACATGTGGAAAAATATAGCCAAGGTCTGCTCTGCCTCTACCTTTTTTTGTTTGGCCTGCAATACATCCAATTGTGTAGTCAGAGTGCTCAAAATATCTATTTTAAAGTTTTCTAGGAGATTACTCACTTCATCTCGCGTAACACCCCTGTTGGAGATATTGTTATTTCTTGTGAGGGGCATCTGCATTCCTGACCTGGTCCGTGTACTTCCTCGTGAGCACCACCTGATACACAATAGAACAATATCTTCATAAGTTTCTTGATAAATGTCACCTTTCCCCATTAAATTCAATGTTTCTACCCATTCATCTCTCATACCTTTGATCAGAGTTTCTTTGAGTACTTTACCTAGTAATGTACCATAGGGTGATGTTTGCAAATTATACTGAAATCTTTCAACATATTCTTCTAATTATTCATTTTCTTTCGCAATCATTTGAAAGATTTCCTCTTTTAAGTCTCTAGTTTTGCAATAATCCTGATATTTTAACAAGAAGGTTTGTTTCATCTAGTCCCATGAATTGATGGTTCCACCTACCAATCACATGAACCATCGTAGGGATGCTCCCTTCAAGGTAGAGGGGAATAGTTTTAATTTTTGGGGTTCAGAGGTGTAATCATACCCTTTACATAGGACATCAAATTCAAATAGGAATGCATTCGGGTCTTCTAAAATCAGTCCATGGAAGGTTGGCAGGTTTTGTAAGGGGATTGCTTTCATGGGGGCATTGGCAATTGGATCAACTATTGGATGCTCCAGCATGGAGGCCTGGGGTTGTTGTTGATTTGGTTGTGCCATTTGATAAAAAATGTGCCAAACATTTTCAGGAGGTTCTTGATCCGGGTATTCTATTTGAAATTGTTGATTATTTGGTCTTTCAAGGAATTTGACTGCACTCCCTTTATATGGGATTTCGGATATGCCTTCTTCTTTCGTAGGAGACTCAGGATCAGGTGGTGGTGGTGGTGGGTATGCCTTGGCAACCCCTCTAGTTTCTCCTATTCCCTCCTCCAGATTATTAGAGCTTCCCTCTTCTAAGGGGTTGAGCGGTGGGAGATCTGTATTCTGAAAGCTCTGCTCGGTCCCTTAAGTTTTTCTATGAATCTCAGCGTGGGCCATAGTTGGTGAAACTACTACCTAAGGGATTCAGGTGGGTCCTTTCCTAGGTCCAACCGAATCTTGAGATTCACCCTTTTTGATGATTTCGTCTATGGAAGTGGTTCTTCCAGGGATCACCAAACCCTGGGTTTTGGTAATTTTTGGTGGGGGTTTTGGTTTTTCAAGATCCTTTTTTTTAGTCATACACACTTCACACAACAACAAAAGAAATTTCAACAAAAGAAAGCACCTATGAAGCCTCTTAGGTGTCAATTGGAGGTAAGCGTTGGCATAAGAATTTTACTTATTACCTGCATAGGTTCTTACCTTCCATCTTCAATACCTGGTTCTCTAGAGACACAACCTATGCTACCTTTGACATTCTCCCTGGCAACGACGCCAAAATGTTGGTGTCTAAAGATGTCCTAAAAACAACCTTAGTTTAACATTAATTTATCAACCCGGAGATTCGTCTTTTATCTCAAGAATATCAGCAAAATCTTTGCAGGTAGCCTAAAATCGCGTAGCTAAACCAAATCTGAGTTCATCAACAATTAAGTTCCTCAAATGTTCACCAAATATTCTAAGAACTAAATGGAATTGAAATCTGATTACTAAGATGCTGTGAAATGGAAAGGAACTAATTAATCTATTGAATTCACTTAACTAGAAAGTAGTAACTGAATCTAACTAAGGACTTGCAAAATTAACTATCAATTATGAATGCTGATTACTGGAAAGGAAATAACGAATTACTCTATCTACGGAAAGAAATAACAATTATAATCTAATTGGAAGGGACAACTAATGTAACTTTTACCGAAAGGAACAAATATTGTCACTTTAACTTAAAGGAACAACTATTATAACTTTAACTGAAAGGACCAATTATTGTAACTTTAACCGAAAGGAACAACAATCGTAAATCTGAGGAAAAGGAACAACGCAGATGAAAATGTGAGGAACTGTCAAGAAATAACTTCAGAAATGGAAATCATAACGAAAATAATTAATACTTGAGGGAAATGTCTATCTTCTATATGCAAACAATCATAAAATCATTAACACACTTATGCATTTATCCGTGGCTATTGTAAAAGAGATCTGAATCACAAAATAGAAATCAAACTTTGAACTGATACAATTATAGAACGAGATAGTATCTCCTTCAGACTGGGCCCTCGGTCTTCAGAAGTACTGCTACGAGAAACTCAGAGCACAGGAATGATAAAAACACTCAAAACTTTCATTGATTCCATGGCTGGTAAAACATTTACAAAAACTGCTTGCGCAAAACAATTTTGAATCTAATTACTTGAATGCATGTTTTTCCTCTATTTTTCTGGATCTATTACCCTCTTATATATTACAATAGTTTGGGTAAATTAAGATATCTTGAGGACCGAAATATCCTCAGGATTGCTTTACTATTATAAAATTACAATATAGAAAATGCATTATCTTCAAACTTCTTTGTGCCTAAGAAGTCTTCAACCTCCAATAACTTGCACATAGCCAAAATATCTTTGGTTATCTTTGACAGTTATTTATCCAATTCTGCAACAAAATCAAGCCATTCCAATCGTAAATTAGAATCTATTTAATAAAACTTTAGTAACAACCCTTAGAGACATATTAATCATATTCTTTTCTATCGATCCCTAACTATCTAAAGAATCAATCAAAATCATATCATGAACTGTGGGAAAAAGGAAGATATTTATTCCCTTTTCGTAACCCAACACTTACTGACCTCTGAAACTTGAATAGAGGCTCTGATCTTTCTCTTCCTACTGGTCCCTTCTTTAGTACCACTGATGGGTGAAAAAGGACTTGCCTTCTGTGATTGAGGAGTTGATTCTAGATCCAACTTGAAATTAGAAGTAACAACAAAATGCTCCCATGAAATATCTTTCTTACCCAATTCCTCAGAGACTAGCATTCTAATCAATCCAGAATGGAAGAGGCTAGAATCAACATCTTTAGATTTATCTTGTATCCTATTTGACATCTTACCTATACTCCTTAACAAGTAATAGGAAATATTCATCTCAACCTTACCAGTAAAATGTAGCAACAACGTTACATGGTACTGGTAGAATGTGTTAAATCTCCCCTCACATGTAAAATATATCTGTATGATCTTTAATATTCTATCAAAGTGTTCAATAAATTGATTCCTTGGAATAATTTTAGACAAATCATTGGCTTGATCTTCTGGTTTAAAGAGATCTTTAGCCTAGGCTAAATTCAAAACCATGGTTTTGAACCACTTTTAACCTGTAATGGGAATCCCTGTTGCAATTGAGATAGAGGCTTCAGTCACCTCAAATTCCAAATCCCCAACCTTGGTTTTCCTACCATCAAAGTGTAATGAAAATTGTCTTGCTACCTCTGGATGGCCTCTCTGTATGTTCTTGCAGAATGAGAGGCACCCAACTCTTTGAAACAACTCTCTTGCCATGGGTTCTGTATCAAAAAGATGCATGTCCACCCGTTCTTTCCTAACCGCCTTGATACCTTTATGTGTCTTCCTCGATTGAGGAGTCTCCATGGCTTAGAAAGAGGGATTTTAAAAGGATTAAGGGATGGTAATGACCGGGAAATCTTTAAATCAGGCTTCAAATGTACAAGGTTGACCCCTTTTTAAACAGTCTGGTTATTAGTAAGCCAATCTTTGATTTTGGGAATTACACCCTTAGGCTTATACAGGTATTTGAAAGTGTATATAGTGAGGGGGTAATCCAAAATTAGCTCTTTTCAATTGAGTAAAAAATGCCTAACTCCAAGATGAAATGAAATAGGGAAGGCAGAGAGGGTTTAGGCAGTGCCTCTGGGTAGCACAATGCATACGCAGAGGATAAGCTATTTATAGTCTTGTGATTTCAATGGCTAAGGTAGGCAGCAGTAATCAAACTTAGACACAGGAAATGAAGATACAGGTCTGAAAATGAAAGAAGACAAGGCTATCATGCAAAGATGAGTCCCTTACAACTGTGCAAATGTGGAAAACCAAAACCCGAGCACCAATTTATTGTGAAAATTAATATGCAAAGGAGGAAACACAAGATACCTATGGAGTAGGCACCTGTTGAGATCTCGAACACAATCTCAGGATGAAATTGTGAAAAATTCAGCCCTCGAATCTTTCTCAGCAGCATATTTGCTTGCCTTGTTGTCACCTGATCAGAACTTATGAATTTTCACAACACAACACTGTTGAGTTTTTCAAACTTAGAAACCATTACCGGGGCTCGAAAATGAAAGATCTTGAAGGCATATTTAACCAACTTATGGAACTAAAAACAAGGTACATGACATCAGTCATGGAAATCATGACACGAGGTGGAAGTATGATAAATGGGAAAGGTGCTACGGAACTTCCTGATGAGTGGGAAGCGCTCCAACTCAAAAAATGATCGGACAGGTAAGAAAGGACAATGAGGCATGCTTATGAGGTCATTAGTGAGGAGAAAGGTGTGTCAAATCAGTCTAATCATGGGAGGGATCAACCTAGGGAAAAGTCATGAAGAGGACCAAAATAAGTCATGAGATGAAACGGTTCTAGGACCAAAAATCAATTTGAGGATCAAACTAGAACTAAGACTCAAAACTTAAATCAGTTAAGGGGTCCTACCAAACATAAAATTTAAAGGGATGAAACTTTTAAAAAATTTAAAATCTAAGGCTTAAAAAAGGATAAAAAACAAACTAAAATACCCAAGGCAATTTAGTGTGATAACAGGTGGGAAGAGGGAAAGTATAGTTGAACACACAACCCCAACATATCATTCAAACAACATATTTACTCGCAACCCCACCTTTTCCTTATAGGGAAGCCTTGACAAACTTCTTAGGATTCTCTAGAAGAAAAAATGTGCCATCTTTGTACACCTTCAACATGATACAATACAATGCTAGCATAATACAATGCAGGTATTGATTTTTAGTTACATAGTTATTTTTGTGCCCTGTATGATAGCAACAAGATGCCTCGCTCTAAGTTAGTGGCCATCAAACAATGGAGTTTTTTTATAGAAATGGTATGGATGCAATCTATCAATGGAACCAACTTTGACTTTTTTGATTACTCTTCTGATATGAAGAAAATTATGGGGATTGATCAACTCAAATTGAATAATTTGGTGGCGACCTCAGACCTTGGAAAATTCATGGGAGGGGTGTTTCGACTGGTGTGTGCATTGCTGTGGAAGTAGCCATTTTGGACCAGGGTTCTCCTGGAAAGAGGGAGCTAGTTGGCTCATGCAGAGAGGCATACATGGAAGGAAATACCTTCCAACATGATGTCAAGGAGAGAAATTACCAGACATAATTCTCAGAGACAAGAATTCTCTAGGAGTAGTATACCTCTAGGAATGGATCATACTAGATAGCAGAGATAGTTCCAATGATCATGGATACAACGAATCAATAGCAACTGTAGCACAAATATGGTGATAGATTGAGTAGAGGATGAAAACACATTATGAGACTTAGAGGGAGAAGGTGTAGCAGTCCCAATACATGAGTCTAGCTATGAGATGGTGAGGAAGTAGGCATGGCAACAATTCCATTGTATGTAGAGGCACTCCCAGAGAGGGAGGCGGTACTACATCCAGAGAGAGCAAAGGTTGAGTTACCTCCATAGAAGGAGGAAGAGCTACCTTTAGTGTCAAAGGGAGCATAGATAGAGGAGGAGGTATCCTTCAGGAGATCTCAAGGATCTCACATGGAGATTGATAATGAGAGAGAGGAAGATATGGTGCCTTCTCCCCGTCACCCTCCAACAGTTCACAGGGAGACAATTGAGCCTATTGATCCCATTGATCATTTAGCTCTAGTTGATGTTCTTAGAGATATTGCAATAGGTCATAAGAGACCTGCATGGGCTCATCAAAATATGCAGGAGGAAGAAGGAAATGCAACTCCTCATGGTACCTTCTAAGAGAGAAAGATACCTCAAAGATATTCATGCTATGCCACAAATATGAGCCACATCGTTAATTCCGAGCCTTCCTGTTATGAGGAGTCATCTAGTCAGCCAGTATGGAAAGATTCCATGATGGAGGAGTATCAGTCCATCCTGAAGAATGATGTGTGGGATATTGTTATGAGACCTTAGGGGAAGTCTATAGTGACTTTCAAGTGGATCTATAAGATCAACCACATAGCTAATGGGAGCATCAAGAAACAAAAAGAAAGATTTGTTGCTAGAGGATTCTCTCAGGTGGAGGGAATATATTATGAGGAGATGTTTGCTCCTGTTTCTTGATACACTTCTATCCAGATGATTATTTCCATTGCAACATCCATGTGTTGGAGACTACATCAAATGGATGTGAAAACAACCTTTCTCAATGGAGAGATTGAGGAAGAAGTATACATTGAGCCACCAGATGGTTTCACGATACATGAGAAGCAGTCTCATGTGTGTAGGTTGAAGAAGGCCTTGTATGGACTCAAGCAGGCACCTCGAGTGTGGTATGAGAGGATTGATGGACACCTGATTAGTTTTGGCTTCAACAAAAGTGTTGTTGATCCCAACTTGTACTACAAGATTGTTAATATTGAGTCCCTGATTTTGGTCGTCTACATTGATGATTTATTCCTCACCGGTATAAAGAGACTTATTTTTTAATGCAAGTATGCGTTGGCCTCTGAGTTTTAGATGAAGGACCTTGGTGTGATGCACTACTTCTTGGGACTAGAGGTGTGGCAGATAACTGATGAGATATTCCTAAGTTAGGGGGCGTACACTACTGAGATATTGAAGAACTTTGGGATATTGAACTGTAAGCCCATGGCTACACCAATGGTGACGAATCTAAAGAAACTAAGTGTATTCTTCTGATTCCAATGATATTGATCTGACCCTGTACAAACAACTCAGTAGATCATTTATGTATATGATTAACACCATAACCAATATCTGTTATGCAATGAGTGCACTTAGCTAGTTTATGAGTCAGCTGAGACAAACACATCGGATTGTTGCGAAGCATGTGTTGAGATACCCATGAGGCACAATTGGACATGGTGTGAGATATACTTCCAGTATTGACATGAGATTGAAGGGATATAATGAACCTCATTGGGCAGGGAGCATAGTGGATAGGAAGATAACCTCCAGGTGTTGCTTCACTTTTGGATTTGCCATGGTTTTCTGGTGTAGCAGAAAACAAACTTCTGTGGCTTTAAGTAGCGCAGAAGCAGAGTACATTGACTTGAGTGTGGCAATCTCCGAAGCAGTGTGGCTTCACAAGCTCCTTGAATATTTATTTGTACATGTGCTAGATTCCACCATTATTCATTGTGATAACTAGATTTGTGTGAAGCTCTAAGAGAATTTAGTGTTTCATGACAAATCGAAACACATTGAGATCAAGTACCATTACATATGATACATGGTGCATAGGAAGGCAATATTGGTGACGTACCTTCCTATAGATGAGCAGGTTGTTGATGTTCTTGCCAAACCCCTTACCAGGACAAAGTTCAAGTACTTTCGTGATAGACTTGGCGTGGCAAATGATACCTCACTTGCCGAGAGGGAGTGTTGATGTTTGCAGCTTCGTGATACATTCTCCAAATCGTACTCCTATGTGACTGAGTTGAGTTGATATGTGAAGAAAATTATTTGAGAGGGATAAGTGGGGTTGGGATTATATCCCAACATCCCTTGTGGAGAGCACATGAGGGCATGTCCCTTGTGGAGAGCACATGAGGAGGCGTCAAGGGAGTTGACCTTGATGTCACACACTATGGGGAGTTCACCCTAGTGTTTCTAGAGGTATTAGCCTCTAGAAGTCCACATGGGAGTGCCATGTGTGACAAACATCTTCCAGATAATACTCCTCTGTGACTGAGTTGAGTTGATGTGTGAGGAAACTTATCCAAGAGGGATAAGTTGGTTCGGTATTATATCCCAACGTCCCTTGTGGAGAGCACATGAGGACATGGCCCTTATGGAGAGCACATTATGACACGTCAAGGGAGTTAACTTTGATGTCACACACTATAGGGAGATGACCCTAGTGTTTCTAGAGGGAGTATCCTCTATAAGTCCACATGGGAGTGCCATGTGTGACAAACCTTTTACTACTACAGTGGTTGTGTACCACTGTCAATGAATCTGTGTCACTAGACAATAGTTGTGTTCTACTAGCAGTGGTTGTGTACCATTGGACAATTGTTGTGTACTACTATGGAAAGATACCTCCCTAGCTAAAAGGGAGTCTTGATATTTCAACATCAGGAAGAACTTCTCCTAGATTGGGCTGTAGTCCTTCCTTGACCATGAAAACGCATAATATGGATTCGAGGTGCTTGAGTTTCTTTCCACGTGTTAGTTAGCATCGAGCTGACATTCACTCATAGGGGTGTACTTGTGGTGAACGACCCTGGTGTGGTGTTTTTCCTATTCATGGTGATTTGACAAGGAATGATAAAGACTCAATATGATAGATGATATTACATGCAGACCGAGAATGAGCCTAATCTTAAAGAGAGGGAGAGTCTTAGGGGGGAGTTTCCCCTTGATTTAGGTGGGATAGAGACTGCTTTCCCTCGACCAAGTTTTGAGGAAACGTTGGTCATGTTTGACCATTTTTGGGACTTGGACAGGCTGGTCAAAGATGAAGCGCCCAGAAAAAGAGGATATCGTGGGATCCCACCCATTTTGTGAGATTTTTGGGCTTTTAGGGTTTATGTAACGGGTATGGGATACCAGCCCATGGGTTTACCCATTCTTAGGCCTTTTTGTAATGTATAAATAAGTCACTAGGTGACGTAAGTAGAAGTCAATTTTTGAGGTCATGGGTTTAGTGCATGACTAGAGTATGTTAATACTTGCAGATCTAAGTGCAAGTGATTGTAAGAGGCTTTGTGCATAGATGATCCAAGTGGATATTGGTGGCCACCCACCTATTCCACTTGGACCCCCACCATTGTTTCTTTCAGTTTTTCAGTTTCCGCACAATTTAATATTTTTAGTAGTTTTTCGGGTCCTAAACTTCCGGAGTTGTTTTGAGGCCTTAAATGACATTTTTTGGGAAAACGGGGAGCAACATGGATCATAGATCCCAAAAGTTGTATTCCTCGGATAAATCTTTCTAACGGGGTATGGAACACGTCAAATGAAGATCGTATGCCAAAGTTACGTCCCCGGGAAGTTGATGTACCAACTTACCCAAACGAGGCCCATAGTCTTGGCGTTTCATCTCCTAGGGTTAGGTATTTTTATGTTTAGTGTTTTCCATTGTTTCTCAATAATAATAGGCCTTTGAGCCTCATTGTAATAGAGTTTAGAGGCCAGTAGCCGCCACATCTCTTCTCAGAGATAAGCTACCAGCGCCCTAGCTAGTTTAATTCCATTCTGTGTGTAAGCATATTTCAGTCATTTGTTATTAATGAATTGAAGTCTTATTTCCACTACATCTCTTCGTTTATGTGTATTTATGTATTTCATTGTGTTCCTACATAAATCTGGATCAGTGGTATTAGAGCATTCTGCTCATTCTCTATCCTTCTTTGCATGTCCCCAATGAGGTCGGGGTATAAGGGGTTGGGGCTCGATCTGTTTGAACCTTTGCAGGATCAGCCTCACAAACCCCGACGATTGCCCATGGGGGAAGAAAAGAAAGATGAGGGAGCAGGAGATCCTATCAAAATGTTGCTCGAGGAGGCCCTCGAGAAACAAAGGAATGTGATGATGGACAACTTTGCCCAGATTCTTCAACGGATTCCCACTGGTGACGCATTGACATCCAATAGCCACTCTGGAGGCACCACTCCTTTTAAGGTACAAGTAAACTTTGACATTCCCATATTTGAGGGCCAAATAGATGTAGATGTTGTAGATAGATGGTTGAATCTGTTAGAAGGATATTTCTCGGTTCATGACTTTTTCGACTGAGAAAAGATTATTTTCGCACACCTCAAAGCCACCCCCCATGTCAAGGACAGGTGGGAAACCTACTCGGAGAAATAGGGAGAGGGAGAACCCTCTCTGTTCTTGGCCACACCCACTTGGAATTCTTTCTGAGATGCCATCAAGGAACAATATTATCCTGTGGGGAGCTATGAGGACAAATACATACAATGGACTACACTGTGGCAACAAAGGGACCAAGATGTGCATGAGATGGTGAATCTAATTCATACCCTACGCACAAAGTTGGGTATCAAAGATTCATAGAAATATTTGGTGTTAAAGTACTGCAGTTGTCTTCACAGATACATTTAGGAAGAAATGGAGTTTCTCGACATCTCCTTTCTTGGTGTGGCATACCGATATGCTGCCAAGATTGAGGAGAAGTTCAAATAGAAGAAGCCAAACTTTGGGTCTGCAAATCAGAAGAAAGGGAAAGGTACCCCCAAACCACAGAACAAAGGACCAAGCCAAGGCAGGGCAGCCCAGGACAACCCACCAAAGCCACAAGCAAAGAACAACACCATGAAGCCAAAAATGAACACGGGGAAGTGGTGTGAGTTCCATAAGAGCTCCACTCACAACACAAGTAAATGTCAGGAAAAGCAGTCACTGGTAGCCGAGTTGAAGGCTTCTGAATCAGATGCATGATCCAACTCTGAATCATAACCTAATAAGGGGAATGACAAGGGGAAGCTGATTATCGATGTGGAGCCCAACGCCTATTATAACCCTAATTTGCACCATACATGCTTACCTGCTCAACAACTCTTTAAAAAAACCCCTTTATAAGGGCCCACGTGCCCTACTCCATTACTGCATGCGTGTACACGCTAGCTGACCTAAAACAACCCATGTGTACCTACAAAATCACGAAAAAAGGAAAGTTGTTGACGGAACACACAACTTTGGGTGAGTTAACTGAATCTTTCGTCCATGCATGGACGAGGGTTCGTTCAAATACCTAGCTTCTTCTAGCCTATAAAAGAAGGGTTAGGGGTGCTATTTGGAGGAGAGAATAAGAGTACAGAAACTCTACCCAATTGCACATTCCCATTGTCCCAACCCTTTAGCCATCCCTGTGCAAAGAGAGATACAAAGAAAAAAAGTTGGAGGACATTTGAAGAGGAGGCTAGGATCAGGTTCGTGGAGTAGTGGCTGGTATCGACATTGTAAGTTGATTCATTAAAGTTAATATTATAGAAATGCTTTTCCTATCCCACTATATGAGTTCTTCATAGTTTAGTAAATATATGTTTGAATCTCTAACCCATTAATCTGTAGAAAAAATGCATGTAGAGTTTGTTTCTTGTTTTGTACATAGTTTATTCTTGGGAGGATAACTGCTAGCAAGCGATCAAGCGTGAAGAAGGATCAACATCGAACATCTAGAACAAGGTATGTTTGTTTAACCATGTATTTTCTTAAAAGAAATGGGGATTAGGTTTGGGACGATGGTAGAAAGTAGGATTCTTTCGGTCTTATCTGCATGCATAATATAACCCTAAATGCTAGTCCATAGGGGGATTTCCCATCATAACAGAATTGGCGACCGTACTGGGGAAGTCTCTAGGGTTCCTGGGAATATTTTTGGGTATTTTTAAAAGACTGGTTTTCTTTTATGTTTTTTGAAGTTTTTGAAAAGTCTGAGCTAACAGAGATTCTGGTCTTCCATACCAACTATCTTTGTTTCTTTTCTTGACTGTGTTTTTTCAAGACACATAGAGGTACACACGGCCTACATCAGGTCTGCACGCATGTACCCACACCCTACTTTCTTACAGCCCATGTGTAAATGCTAGCTGAAGAAGTAACAGTAGCGTATATGATTCTAGAAAAGTTTTGAGGCAATCATCCTCTTCCTTGTCAGAATCAGTCATTCTCAGGGGTTTTATGGAACTCTTTCTAGTCTTGGTTGTTTGCAGTCTATAGATTAGGGTTCATCTCAGATTGGTTTGTTCTACGAATTTTTTCCTTACATTGTTTTATTTTTTCTGTTAAAGAAAGTGTCTAAGCCTTTAAGAGATCCTGGTTCTTAGTATCAGTGGTCTCTTCCTGATTTGGATTGTCTGTTTTTTATTTGTTTCAGAGTTTTAGAGATACACATGACCTGTATAAGGCCAGCACACATGTACACGCCCTTTGGCTCTACACAGCTCACGTGCACACACTTGCTGTTGAATTGTCACTAGTGTGCTTGTGAAGGATAGTTTTTGTTGAGGGTGAGGTATTCATCTTTTCCCTTGACAAGAGTTATACCTCTCAGGTTTTTGAATCTTTGTCCTAGGATTTAGTATCTTAGGTTTGATCTCAGCCATAGCTTTCTTTTTTCATTTAAAATTTTTTCATCAAAATTTTCTTTATGGTTTTTAGACAAGGGTGAGAGTCATTTTTTAAGTTGCTAGTGTCGGATTTCTTGAAGTGATTCTTTGCGATCTGGGATTAGGCCAGAAGTTTTTCTTGGTTTTTGACTTGTCGATATTTTTCCTTTTTTCTTTGTGAGCATTCAAATAAAAAAATAAAATCTTTCCTTTCTTTGTTTGGTTGAAAAGTGTTGTTTTGCATTAGTAACAAGGGAAAAGTCTTTGTTTTCATAAGTTCTTGATAGTTTACTTAGATCGTAAGTAGCTCGTAGTCGAGTGAAATCCTGCCTTGAGTTTGTTGTTCAAAAGATCTTAGAAATTTTTTTAAGAAAAAAATTTGAAAAGTTGTTGAAAATTTGCGTTAAGTGAAGGTTTTTGTTTCCAGCTTTCTGTCCATTTTTACTTTCGTCTTTCAAACATCACTAGTTTCACTTTCATACCCTTTGACATAAGACAAGAAATTAAATTAACGCTAAATCTAAAATTCATTATACTTTTATGTTTGTAGGGTTAACCAACTAGTTCAGGATTAGGGCCTTGGATTAGGTTGGAGAGGAAACTCTTCAAGGCCATTAAAATCAAACATTGGAGTCTGAGTTAGGGAGTGTCTAAGTCCAGTATCGTGAAAGTTATCCAGGACCCTCCTCTAACACAGGGGATAAATAGGAGGTCGTGTGGGGAAAGGTAGCAGAGATAACCCCTCCAAAGATGGACCAATTGTAGTGGAGAACACATATAGAGGGCTTGTCCCGGGACTCCGTCGATTGCATTTGCCACAGAGCTTCATGGGTCTCGAATCCATTCGAGGTCCTCAGTTGTCTTCCGGACCACTTACTCTCAATACCCTTGACAGGTTTCTGGCTCAATACCTTGCTCATTGTGGTCTACCCAACTTTCGACCGTACCCGCCTGGCGACTGTTCGCACGCTGGAAACCTTAGTTGCCTATCTTTTTTAGGGACATACATAGGTGACTGCAGGGGTATACCATGGTATCTAGGACAAACATCGGGCCACGCTTTGCAGAGTATACCCATAGGGTGCTTCCATGTTCGAGTTGCACTTGCACCGGTAAGTTGCTCTAGTGTTGGTTGTTGTAACTGTTCTTCCAATTAATTTAGTGTTTGCCTGTCTTATCTTATAGGGAATTTTTTTTAGTGTGTGTTGTTTTTGAACGACTAGAATTCCCTAGAGTGTCTTTGATATTCTCACACAGTGGAGGATCACGAGCTCCATCATTCATGAAGGCTTCTTGGCCTGCCACCGGTTACACTGGAGCCACCCCCGCCACAACTAAGGCGGAAGCTAGACCAACAAGGGTCTTTTGAAGCGAACGGGTCACAAGAAATTTTTCCCAACCAACATCTAGAGGAATCGACTGTTTTAGACCTTGGAGCGAAATATTTTGGTCTGGTTGAAACCTCCACCACTGATCTTTTGACACCCACCATTGTACCGATTCATCCTTACGAGTGCCAGACAATGTCGCACGCAACAATGGAAACAAATGTTGTCACTCCTTCTAAGAATTCTTCAATTCCCACTATGGTTGTCACCACAGGAGAGTTTCCACCTCCTAACCCACCGTCACTGGTCTGAGCCACCATGGTCTCGACTACCTCTACATCGCAAAATGGTCCGATCTCATCTATGGTGGTGGCCACAACCCCTTTCACACCAAATGCAACAGGCCCTCCGTTCTCATACGAGATGCCTAGTTCAGGTACAAGTCTTGTACTTTCCTACTCCACTTCACAGACTTCAGGTCTAGGGGTAGGGATCTCTAATGCTCCTCTACAAGGACACATGGGGGGCACTCCTGCTCCTTTTAATACTTTCCCTTATGGGGGAGGTCATATACCTCCTTCATCTCCTTCACTCGGTGGCATGCATCAACCATCCGCTGGGCCACCTGCACACCATAGTTTACTTGGAGCAGGGAGTCAAGGACCACCTTCACATAATATGCCGGTAGGTTTGACACTATTTTCTTTGTTCGGTGCATTCTGTAACAATGCCTTTTAATCAACTACTTTCCCAACTGGGGGAAATCCTAGTTTCATACAACCCATTCCTATGCAGGGTACTATTCCTGCATAGGGGGCACACCGAGGAACTTCTTCCACATCAGGGCCTTGGAATTCTTGGCAGGGATCTATTCCCTTGTCAGGAATGCCAATCTGGTGTAATTATTTTCACAATCAATGGAACCTCGGACAAAGCACTATGCCTATCCCCACGGGACCGACATGGGGCAATCCTTCCCAAAGTCCTTCGAAGGTAATGCATGCCAAACCATCTATGTCCTATTTTGGAAATCAGCCGATGATGTCTCCTCACATGCAAAATCCATACGTTGGAAATGACCATGGTTTTTACTAGAACCCAGGCCAGCAACTGAACTTTTCCTGGCAACCTGGTGCCAGTCAAACTCCAGGCCCCTTTTTCCTAGGTTATCACCAACAACCCAAACTGCCTTTTCTGGCAACCTTGCATTTGCCAGACTTGACAAGGTTGTTGAATGATCCTATCTGTCATGATCCGCATTGGACTCCTATGCTGACGAAGTTGCCTTCAGAAATCCCAAAGTTCGAAGCCAAATCTAACGAAGATCTAGGCAATCATGTGACTACCTTCCACCTTTGGTGCTCATCTAACTCATTGAAAGATGACTCCGTACAATTGCGATTGTTTCAACGTACTCTCATTGGGAGTGCCGTGAAATGGTACATTGAGCTCGACCGCTCAAGATACTCTTCCTTCGATGAATTGGCAATGGCCTTCCTAAACCATTTCCAATTACCTATGAGATACGACACTGGTAGAAAATTGTTGGCAAATTTCTCACAGACAAAACCAGACCATATCTTGGATCACATCCAAGAATGGAGATGCTGGAAGAGTTTAATTAAGGTACCATTCCCACTAGCATTCCTTCTTGAGTGGTTCCTTAAGTCTTTGGTCCCACATTTATCCAAGGATGTCGCGACTTCAGAAGTGTTTTCTAAAGAAGACGCCATCATGAGAGCTCAATAGCTTGAGCTCATCTATTCTCAGTCTGGTTTATTATACGAGATCTTGCCAGATGCACCACACTCAATACTTGATAAAACCAGATAGAGAATTGGACCACCTTCCGATGGTATTGTTGGTTCAACACAAACAAAGCCCGCTGATAAAGTGACAAATCAGTTGCAACAATTGTCTATACAACACACAATGGCCAGCCAAACTACTGTTTTGGCTACTCCCCCTACTAAAACGTTGGATGTACACATAGTGCAATCGACAAATCTGAAGGCCACCCAACAACCTGAAGGAAAGAAAAAATAACAAAACAAGGGTAAGGGGGATAAGAAACCCATTGATAATGCTCGTGGGGGAAATATTGAGAAACAGAAGGTGTGGTACCCGTGCAACCTGTGCGCAAAAGACCACCTGAACCACCTATGTCCCCAGCTTGCAGAGGCCCAAAAGTTTGTGACACAGCAACAGCCTGCTGTGTTAACGAATCCATTTCAACATGGAAAAAGCCTAACCCAAGCCTCTACAAGCGTGAAAGGGGGAAACCAAGGACCCTCTCCGTCTTCAAACAATCCCGTATCCACAAATATATATTATATGAAGGGTGATGATTTCATAACCACTAGAGCGCATGACTACAGTAAGCCAAGAACTTCTGAGAAGGGCAAAGAAGTCGAACTCCCATCTCTTCCTCTACAGATTGAGAAGACTTTGGCGAAACAATGACATGCATCCCAAAAGGCATGTTAAAAAAATCTTCTCACAACCCAAACGCAAGGGCTACCCAGAACTATTCTGTGGTGGAAGATTTGTCTCAAACCCCTTGTGCGATGTCCACTTTGGAGGTCCTCCAAAGATGCCCTTCCCAGAGGAAAGCTTTGTTAGCTGCTCTAGGATCTATCGAGACTTGTAATCTGGGTACCATCATGCTAGATACAACTGACTTAAAACCTCGTCTTGCATACCACATAGCATTTCAGATAGTGGTGGCTCACCCCATGAAAAATTTTACTCGAAATATTTTTCGCACGGTGGTTGATGAGGGTGCCTCAACATGCATTATGTCGTTGGCATGTTGGAAGGCCATTGGCCAACCCGTTTTGTCTCCGTCACCGACTCTTCTCATTGATTTCGACGGTCGTTCGTTCCGATGACATGGTATCATTCCCTCTTTTCCAGTGCAGTTAGGAGGGAAGACCGTGTGTGTCGAGGTAGAGGTAGTCGATGCATCGCTAAACTATAACCTCTTGTTAGGAAGCAGTTGGACTTATGTCATGCAAGTTTTGGTTGCTACAGTTTTCTAGGTCCTGTTGTTTCTACATGAGGGCTGGATAGTGACCATCGATCAATTGTCTTTCTCTAGACCTGACCCTTCATTGGGGGCATCCATGGTCCCGATGATTGATAATCCTCAACCAGGCATGGTGAACGTAGGGGTTGGTTTGTGCCCATCTTTGATCGGTACCTTCGATTACCTGCCCCCTCAAGGCGATATCAAGTTTATATCCAATTACCATAAGGTTGATATTTTTAAAGTTTCTTCATTCCACACGACTTACTTTGACGATCCGTGGATACTTCCTTCCCCATCGACCATGATGGATGGGACAGGGTACCCGAGCATGTCCATGCCCTTGTCCGCAACTGAAGTAGAATACTCTTTAGTCCAACAAGATTCATCCAACACTGATCCAACTCCTACACAAGAGTTCGATCCACTTCTAGAGCCTATTTGGGCTCAGGGTTCTCTCGCTGACATCGATTCATTAGACTTAGTCTTGCCTTGTGATGAAGCTGTAATTGAAGCAATGACTAGTCCGGACAAACCCTAGGAAGATATTCATCATAGATCATGCTTCCTCCCAGAGTTAGTAAAATCAAAGCAGGGGAATTCACTTTGACTATGACTAGAGATAGGTCTTTTCCTATCAATCCTTTGGCTACTCGTGTTGTTTATGCCGAGGTTAATATGGAAAGTATCACTGAAAAGGTACCTATAAATCTCTCTAGAACCCCTAGCATCGTAGACAACATTTTCGTCGGAGCATACTGCTCCCCCGAGGAGATACCAAACATCGACCCACAAAGTGTCGATCATGAGCTAACTTTGTTGATTTTCAAGCTCACTTGGAGATCCGAAAGCAACATCCGGCGAGACTACATTTGTGCTTTTAAATCTCGTCCAGATTAACTGAGAAACGTAACCTCTATGAGTCTTCTTTTAAGCCCTTTTTAGACCCTCTAAACATGAAAATATTGCCAAGCGATCTTGTGGCCTTTCACGCTCGTTAAACTAAAATTTGAAGTCACGTCTGTCCGGCGGTAGTTTACCCCTTTTTCGGTCCGAACGATCAACTGTACGAAAAAAGGTATACTCTATGGAACTTCAATTCTCTAGAAGAGTACCCTCAGGTATAATTTTACCCCTTTTTTAGGCCCGAGGGACTAAACTTACGAAAAAGGAACCCCCTAAGAGTCCATAGTTAAGATCATTTCAGACTCCCTAAAATTGAAAAGATCGTCGAGTGACCTTATTCTTTCACACTCGTTAAAATGGTCTAGAAGAACATTCCTGACAGAGTCCATAGTTAATCTTTTTTCAGACTCCTTAAAAATGAAAAAAATGGTTGAGTGATCTTGTCTTTCTCACACTCGTTAAAATGGTTTTGAATAGATGTCTTGTCGGTGCTAGTTTACCCCTTTTTCGAACCGACTAGACTATCTTCGAAAAAGGTACCCCAATGGAGTCTCCTTTATGTTTTTTCAGACTCTCTAAATATGAAAAACCACCAAGCTTACCTTCTCTGGGCTCGTTAAACTTACATCGAAGGACGTTACCATTGTGTGTTTTTTTAACCACGTTTGCATACCTTATACGCCAGCCTTGTAGCACTTTGCTTCTACGTCTTAACACCCTTGTCCCCCAGAGGATTTTTCCCGAGTATCATTATTCTGAACATCAGTCTCGTCCTTGCACCTTGAACTTGTATGTTTGTAACACTTGTTCCTCCATTGTAACGTAACATTCCTTTATTCTTTTTTCCAAAATTATTGAAAAAAGACAAAAAAATCAAATATACCCCAAAAAGAGGAAGGGAAAAGTATTTTCTTTATTGGAAGCATGATGAGTCACCCTTGGATAAAGCACATTTGTTCATTTGTACATCAAACTATGGGATGTAATATGACCTTAGGAAGATGTTCTCACTACATAGAGTTGTGTCCTCCTCCATTTGGTTATTCTTCCAAACATATGGAGAGTTTGCGTTGCCTCTTTCTTCATAAACTTATGATTAATGCCATGCTGGCTAAGTCTCATCATTTTTCATGTTGTTCTCCAAGGGAAGTTTCTACCAATCCTGAGTCGGCCCCTCTGTAATTTGTCTCTTGCCCTCATACCCGACCATCCTGAACATCCAATCAAGTCTTTGTTCGAAATCAATGAAGCCTTCAGTCTGATTGTCAAGATTCTCTAGTCCATGACCGACGAGCTGTCGAAGACCTCTAGGTAGTGAATTCGTACACTCATATTACACGTCTACCCGAGTTTTGAATATTTTGAAGTTGTTGTTCGAGCTCTGAAGACCTCATCTCTAGCCATCAGGGTGTATCAGCTTCTAGAAGATGGATACTCTAAATGTATATCTTTTTTATTTCAAGATGTAGCTCTGCTGTGTATTGTTCGCGGCTACACTTTCTATAGTTATTTGACATGGATCTACAATGTATTTGATTGGTAGCCATGATTCTATTCTATCCCGAGTATGGGTATGCCCACCTCAGTGAGACATTTGTTATTTTGTAGATGGCACCTCCCGGTTCCTGGTCCCTGGGCTCACTTGTTCGGCACATCAGTAAAGATTTGTAATGTATTTCGGCCATCAAATGATATTTTGGCCTCATACATTAGGGGGCATCTATTATAACCCTAATTTTCACCATACATGCTTACCTGGCATCAGGCCATCCCAGATCCCTTCCTTGCCAAATCACTACTGAACAACTCTTTAAAAAACCTCTTTTAAAAGGGCCCACGCGCCCTACTCCATTACTGCACACGTGTACAGGCTAGCTGACCTAAAACAACCCCCATGTACCTACAAAAGAACGAAAAAATGAAAGTTGCCGATGGAACACACAACTTTGAGTGAGTTAATTGAATCTTCCGGCCATGCATGGCCGAGGGTTCATCCAAATACCTAGCTTCTTCTAGCCTATAAAAGAAGGGTTAGGGGTCCTATTTGGAGGAGGAGAATAAGAGTAAAGAAACTCTACCCAATTGCACATTCCCATTGTCCCAACCCTTTAGCCATCCTTGTGCAAAGAGAGATACAAAGAAAAGAAGTTGTAGGACATTTGAAGAGGAGCCCAGGATCAAGTTCGCAGAGCAGTGGCTGGTCTCGACATTGTAAGTTGATTCATTAAAGTTAATAATAAAGAAATGCTTTTCCCATCCCACTATATGAGTTCTTCATAGTTTAGTAAATATATGTTTGAATCTCTAACCCATTAATCTGTAGAACAAATGCATGTAGAGTTTGTTTCCTGTTTTGTATGTAGTTCAGTCTTGGGAGGATAGCTGCTAGCAAGCGATCAAGCGTGAAGAAGGATTGACATCGAACATCCAAAACAAGGTATGTTCGTTTAACCATGTATTTGCTTAAAACAAATGGGGATTAGGTTTGGGATGACGGTGGAAAGTAGGATTCTTTCGGTCTTATCTGCATGCATAATATAACCTTAAATGCTAGTTCGTAGGGGGATTTCCCACCACAAGAACACCACCATTGCCACCACGAAGATCCAGAAGGAGGAACCCAAAGATCTAGAGGAGGCGGAGCATCTCTTCCATTCCAATATGTGGGTAAAGGGTTCCCCGTTGTAGTTCATTTTCGATAGCGGGAGCCATAAGAACCTCATCGTGGTAGAGGTCGTGAAGCAGTTGGACTTGTCGACCACAACACACCCACAACCATACACCATCAGGTGGTTGCACCAAGGATGGGACCTCCATGTTAGTCAACAATGTCGCCTTCCCTACAACATCAAGCCCTTCACGGATGAGGTATTATGTGACATTGCTCCTCTTGATGTTTCTGATGTATTATTAGGCCAACTGTACTTGTGGAAGAGACATGTTGTGTATGAGTCCAGGCCTCGTGTTGTTATTATCACTTTGGGCAATAAGATGTAAAAAATACCGGAGATAGCACCGCCTACCACCATCTCTTTGGTTACTGCAAAACAATGCCGTAAGATCATTTCCAAAACCAGGAAATTTATTTTTCTGATGATCTGCCCTCAGGGAAAGAGGAATACTGTGGCCATGACCTCCAAACAGGGCCCCGCTGCATGAAAACAACAGATGGATAAGGTCATGGAGGAGTACGAGGAAATCTTCACCTCTCCCGCAGGGGTGCCTCTACACTACTAGGTCAAGCACCCCATCGATCTAACCCTAGGTGCACCGCTACTCAATGGACCCATATATCGACGCTCTGTTCTGGAGAATGAAAAAATCAACAGGCAGATTCAGGAGATGTTGCAGAAAGGTCACATCCAACCAATTTCATCACCCTGTGGGAGCCCCATTGTGTTGGTGCAAAAGAAGGATGGGACTTGGAGAGTTTGCATTGGCTATTGGGCACTGAACAAGATCATTGTCTAGAATAGGTTCCCAATCCCACTTATTGATGACCTTCTGGACCAACTCAAGGGGGGAAAATATTTCAGAAAGATCGACTTGAATTCTGGGTATCACTAGGTACCAATCTAACCCTCTTATGTGTGGAATACTACATTCAAATCCAAGGAGGGCCTTTTTGAATGGTTGGTCATGCCTTTTGGGTTGACGAATGCCCCTACAACCTTCATGAGGCTAATGGACGACATCCTATGGCCATTCACCAACTCATTTGTAGTGGTGTACTTGGATGACATTCTGATCTTCAACCAGACTTGGGAAGAGCACCTCCACCACATCCGACAGGTCCTGCAAACACTGTGGAAACACAAGTTGTGAGCCAATTTAGAGAAATGCACTTTTAGCATGACCCAGGTTCAATATCTGGGATACATTATTGATGAGAGGGGGGTGCATGTGGATCCAACAAAGATCCAATTCATTCGGGATTGGTCAGCCCCAACCACCCTAACAGAGCTCCACATATTTTTAGGTCTTACCAATTTCTACCACAGGTTTGTGTTTGGATTATCTCATATCACTTGGCCCTTGAGTCAAGTCACCAAGGGAGGAGCCAAAGAAAAATTCTTTTGGTCTGAATCTCAATAGAAGGCATTCGGGGAGTTGAAGCATTGCCTCTACTCTGCACCAGTTCTCACATTACCAGACTTGCAACAACCATTTGAGATCGAGACAAATGCCTCTAACTATGTTATTGGGGCAGTCCTTACTCAACATGGGCATCTAGTGGCATATCACAGTGAGACACTTTCCCACACAGTTTGGAAGTATCCCACTTATGACAAAGAAATGTATTCCATTGTGCAGGCTTGTTGGCAATGCAAGCATTACATTTTGGGAAATTAAACAATCATCCACATAGAACACCGACCCCTGCAGTTCATACAGACACAAGGTAAGTTGCAGAACGATCACCATAAGAAGTGGTCCACATACCTACAACAGTTTCATTTGAACATTAAGTACAAAAAAACCAACACCAATAATGTTGCAGACTGCCTCAGTCGACCACCCATCATGACGCTAACCACTGTGCTCAACTCTTGTGGGCACGAGACTTCTGATTGGCCGCTTCTCTACACAAGTGATCCAGAATTTAGCCACACATACAATACACTCTTGGAAGGTAAGCAAGTTCCCAATTTTCACCTCCAAGATACCCTTCTTTGTCACCTGGGACACCTTTGTGTTCCTTCAAGCGAGCGTGCCAAGATGATTTGGGAGGCGCACTATAGTCGGGTCGCTGGGCATTTCAGTGTCAAGAAAACTGTGGCAGTATTGCAAAAGTATTTCTATTGGCCAAACCTTTGACAAGATGTCGGGAAGTACATCAAGTCCTGCACTGCTTGCGCCATTGCCAAACCGACCATCAAGAAGCAAGGCCTCTATACTCTATTTCCTACCCCTTGTCAACCTTGGGAATCCATCTCTATGGATTACATGTCGGGCCTTCCTTCTACTAAGCATGTCAATGACTATGTTTTTGTGGTCGTCGACCGATTCTCGAAGATGTCCATTATGATGGCCTGCAAGAAGAATATCACAACAAAATCCACTGCTAAACTCTTCTTTGAATGAGTGTGGATACACTTTGGGATCCCACAGTCTATCATCTCAGATCAGGACAATAGGTTCCTCAGTACATTTTGGTCCAACCTTTGGTCGATGCTAGACACCAAGCTCACCAAGTCCACATCTCTCCATCCACAAACTGATGGCCAGACAGAGGTCTTCAACCGGATGATCGTACACATTCTGCGCATGTACAATTCAAAGCATCCACGCACATGAGATGAGATCCTCCCCTATGTACAACACAACTACAACCGGGCTCTCCATAGCTCAACCAAACACAACCCATTTTAAGTGGGCTTGGTATTCCAACCACTATGTCCCACTGACATAGCCATGCCATTTGTGGCTACTCCGGAAGATTCAGCTCATGTCCAATTTGAGGCTGACAAGGCAAACAACTTCATTGAGCACATTCAACACATCCGTGAATAGGTTCATGACATCTTGGATAGAGCCAATGCTAAGTATAAGAAGCGACATGATCAACATCGAGTGCCACACAACTTCCAAGTGGGCGACAAAGTGTGGTTGCATTTGCAAAAGGAGAACTTCGCTGGACCCCACCGCAAGCTTCTTCCGCTCCAATATGGGTCGTACACCCTCACCAAGGTTTTAGGGAAAAAGGCCTCTGAGCTCAGCATTCCACCATTCCTTGGTCTGCACCCAGTGTTCAATGTGGACTACCTCCGACCCTACTTTCCACCTCTACTAGACACATCCGACATGGAAGAACAACTCACACAAACAGAGTTAAATCCAGACTGCATGGAACAAGCCAGAACTGATAAGATCATGGATACACATATCAATCACACCTTAAAACAAAGGATACTGCTATATCGAGTTGTCAAAGTAGGCTAGCGCCTTCACCAAGGCAAGTGGCTCACCAGGGACCAAATTCAACAGAAGTTTCCTCATCTCATGGAGGAACTCAATGCAATGGGGACCATTGCTTCATAAGGGGGAGGAATGATCCAGGTGGATATTGGTGGCCACCCACCTATTCCGCTTGGACCCCCACTATTGCTTCTTTCAATTTTTCAGTTTCCACACAGTTTACTATTTTTAGCAGTTTTTCGAGTCCTGAACTTTCGAAGCCGTTTTGAGGCCTTAAACGACGTTTTTTGGGAAAACGGGGAGAAACATGGTTTATAGATCAATGTTTCTCACCCAAAAGTTGTTGTCCTCAGATAAACCTTTCTAACGAGGTATGGAACACGTCAAACATAGATCGTATGCCAAAGTTACGTCTCTGGGAAGTTGATGTACCAACTTACCCAAACGAGGCCCATAGTCTTGGTGTTTCATCTCCTAGGGTTAGGTATTTGGATGTTTAGGGTTTTCCATTGTTTCTCAATAATAATAGGCCTTCGATCCTCATTGTAACAGATTTCATAGGCCAGTAGCCGCCACATCTCTTCTCAGAGATAAGCTACCAGCGCCCTAGCTAGTTTAATTCAATTCTTTCTGTAAGCATATTTCAGTCATTTTTTATTAATGAAATGAATTCTTATTTCCGCTGCATCTCTGCGTTTATGTGTATTTCATTGTGTTCCTACATAAATCCATATCAACAGACTATGTAAGGATATGAGTCATGACCTAATTTTGAGGAAGGTGGATCTAGTGCGCTGTGCACAGATCACATATTCAGTGCGGAGTGAGCTCTGTGGCTCTATGTCTGTAAGAAGATTGAAGGAGACTAATAAAGAAGAAGAATATTTGGTGGACGTAGCCCCACACTGGGGTGAACCACATATATCCTATGTTGATGTGCTATGTTGTTCATGTTATTTATGTATCTATTTGCTTAGTGCACTATTCTTGATGTATGATAGATAGATCTATGAATGGTTAGTGCTTTATGATGTGAATGAATGTTAGATCTGAGCTTATGCTATGTGCTAAGAGGTTGTAAGGGTTAGATCTTATGTTGATATGTAATTAGGGTTAATCTACGGTGTGAGTAAGAATCATAACTTAATACATATTGTTGGATAAGTTCTCTGTTAAGTGTTGTGATCACAGATCTATGTCCCAACTAGGTTGTAGACACCCGAGTCCTGCAACCTCCCCTACCTCTACCTCAGGTGAGACTTCATCTTCTTCGCAGGTGTTGCAGAAAGGGACAGTAGTTAGGGTTTTGTTGGTGCATTGTTGAAGCGTTGAACCCTAGGTATGCCCCTATCCCAACAAATGGTTTCGTTGTCAGGACCTAAAACTGTGATTGTTGGGAACTGGAGAAAATAGAAAGCTCTCTGCATAGATCTATTGTTGTAGTGCACAGTATTATAATCATCTTGTGAAGCTTTGTGCTAAGAAAGAAGTCTGATCTGAAGAAAAGAGGTAAGATCTTAAATCTTTGTGCTTTGGTAAAGGTAAGATAAGTGGAAATGTTTTCTTCGAAAGTATGAATCTAGGTATGTTTGATAGCTTTTGTCCTAGTATGAAAACTAGGGCATAACTATAAGAAAGAGTTGATCTGAATAAATTTAATAGAGATACTGAAATATATGTTATTCCTATGCATAGAAAGAATTTTTGGACTAACAAGTGGATGCAGGAACATAGAAAGAATTTTTGCAGGTTGCAGGTCCATCACTGTGATCCTAGTGTGTAGTACAAAAAAGGTTGCAGATCGTTTAAAAGAAAGAGAGGATTGACGTTGTGTTATAACTGCAGAAGATCATGAAATATTGCTAAGGAATGCCCTATAATAGGTCCTACTTGTCTTTGTTGTAAAGATGTTAATCATGAGGTTTTTGATTGCCCTAGAATGATTGCTAAAGTTGAAAATATGAAAATGAGACAAGAAAACTATGAAGAAGGTCAAGAAACTAAGGATATGTTAAAAAACTAGAAAGAATAAGAGGCTATGTTATTATAGTTGAAAGAAACGTTGAATGATCACATAGACATCATCTTACCAGAGATCTTAAAAGAGAAGCAGCCTATAGAAACAATAATAAGAGACTTCGACATAGATTGTGTCTTGGATGAGGAAACATAGGTGAATATTATGCCAGAAAGCACTTGGGAAATCTTGGGAAATCCTTCTATAATTCCTTCATTGGGAATGATAGGATTGTTTAAAGGAAAGATGATAACCCTATGTGGAAGAGTTACTAATATACCTATGATTGCCCATGGAACATCAACCGAAGAAGAATTTTAAGTCATTAAGTTTGTTGAGAAGAACGCTCCTTTTTCAATTTTGTTAAGAAAGACATGGATTGAGAAAGATCAGATATGAAGAAAAGTAGAGGAGGAAGCCACATAATAGAAAAATAAAGAATTAAGGGACTTCATAGCTAGAAAAATAGAGCAACTAATACAAGAAAAAGAGGACAAGTCGAAGCAACAAAAAGCAAGAGAGTTAGTTGTTGATGTTGAAAGAACACAAGAAGGTCTGAAGAACCTGTCCATGTAGGAAAGAAGTGCATCTACCTCGGAAATAGTAAGAGAAGAAGTGTCACCTTCGAACCCTTTGAAAAACCCTCAGCAATGCGAAGTTACTACACTAAGAGAAAATAAGAATGAGAATGGAAAGAGGAATCTAGAGACTCAGATCACAGGAAAGAAGGCAAGAAAGCTCAGTAAGAAGAAAAAAAACTTGGAAAAACTGTAGGAAATGCCAGAAAAGACTTCGCAGAAGACAGGCTTATAGAACTTGAACCTCGCTGGAATAGCAGAACCATGCAGAATGGCACTTCGCCAGGACAAAGCTATATGACCGTTGGAGGTGTCATGACCATTAGAATGACACTCCAGAATGATTATAAACACAGTTATTTCTGAAAATATTTCCCTTGGACCATTGAGACTGTGCCATAACAGATGGAATTGTATTGATTAAGGCATTCCTGCTCATTGGAAGAATCCGTTACGACGTTTCTTATCTAACCCGTCGGACGCTGCGTCGGGACCACTTTTTGCAAACCAAGATATCTGAGCTAACAGAGAATTGATCACATACCACGCAGTGTTGTCTAGGCCTCGCCATCTGTCTGATTGCCTTGTCTATATGTTCTCCTACCCGAGCTATTTGATCATTAGTGTGCATGTTTGGTGAACGTAGTGCAGTAGAGAAGTCTCTGGAGGAGATCTTAATAGAACTTATGGCTGAGAAAGTCATGTATGTAGGAATTCAAGCATCATCAAATGGAGGATTGCAAGAATCCCCCTCGACTGCACGTCGGTCTAGTCGAACAGTGACTAAGAAAAGAAGCAAGCATCGCGATAATCTGGCGAACATGAAGCAGATCCCATCAGTCTTGCTCGACTACATCCCACCTTTGAATGGCGTGGTTAGTCATGAAAACATCCTGCATGATTTTGTGTACATGCTCATCATTGTGTACCTCCCGAAAGGGATATGCGCAGTCAGATCGTAGTTGGGACGGATCCCAGCTCTCAAGATCAACGATTTTAACCTCAGATACCGATAGAACTATGTATGTGATGCTTGCACCCCATAGGTACCTGATGAATATGACTGGGAAGAAGCCCAAGATAGTTCCCTACCCATGGATTAAGGAGACCGTGAGATCGATGATCCTAAACATAATGAATATCCCAAACTTCGGTTGACATCAGGAGGTAAACACTTGCGTTAAACTCATCCTGTCGTGCTACCGTGGAGGTAACCTCTAGTTCGATAGGTGCATCACTGTGGATCTAGTGTTGATCCACCTCATTACTTGACTAAGCATGCAAGGACCAGACCCTCACTAGTTCTACCTAGGGAAGACGTCAGATCGCTCCCTGGTACAATGAATAAAGGAATCCTACGACGATGTAGAGAAGGGAAAACAAGGCTACAAGGTAGCCTCCATTAAGGATGGTGTAGTGCGCCTATGTTGTCAGCTTACAGTGGGAAATCTCTTTAGAAAGAACCATCCTACGCAAGTCACAGGGTTCGTGGTCGACCTCAGAGGGAAGTGTGTCAAAGGAATGCAGATGAATTGGGTGAGTTACCTCATCAATGATTTAGAGAAGTATTTCCGCGAAGTGCAGGACCAAGGCTATGAATTTCACTTCAGTTGGTTGTTGATTCTCATTGCATTTTTTGCTTGGGAGATGCTGGAGGGAGCGACATTCCTAGAGGTCAAGCCATCAGAGCCATTGGCCATGAGGTTTACCACCTTATGGTATCCGAGTGATATGGAAAAGTAGTGGTAACCAAATGTGGTGTTCCACGCTTACTACCTACAGCTCAAGTGTGCCATTGAATCATTCCCCCGAATTACCCCGAGCACCCTGCATACATACAGGCTACTAGTGAAGTTCTGTGTAGACCGACATTTCATCTACATCACTATGCACAGGGATGAAAGTAAGGAGGAGTTGCAGTCTTATTAAAAATTGACCAATGAAGACATGGAGGAGATAACGAAGGAATGATCAGTCGAATTCCTTGTACCAGTCGAGGATGCAGAACTCCTCGACCCCGACATCATCAAAAGTCCTTTGGTCACCTAGACTGAGTATGATGGACAAAGAAGCACAAATAAAAAGAAGAAAAAGGAGGAAGTGCAGGAAATATATAGTGAGGAGAATGAAAACAGATCGAAGGAAACTGCGCCTGACTCACCTACAGGAGGAAAAGGTGACGAAGTAAACCAAGGGGAGGAAGAGGAAGAAGACAAGCAAGAAAAGGGCGAAGTGACATTGCCAAAGGATCCCCTTATAGAGGCCGAGACATCAAAGAAAATGAAGCTTTATCCACATAAACCCTCAGCGTAGAAGAAAACCCAATACAATAAGCCTTAGTCACAGAATGTGCCCACAGTGGACGATATCCAACTCATCATCACAACTGTAGAAGATGCCTCAGAGGATATCCTGCAGAGACATGAAGCAAATGTTGGATCATGTTGTCATTGATGCCAATGGTTTGATTCATTGATGTCAAGTGATTGATTGATGTCAAAGGATTGATTGATTGATGATTGATGTAATATAATATGTATTGTCCTTGATGAGAATGCATAGATGAAGATGGATC
>ML799426.1:5857-19450 GCA_009831015.1 Picea engelmannii
TTGGTGCATGTATGCGAGTTCTTCTTCCATTCTATCCCTTTGGCGTGTAGTATTCTCAAAATCCTCGAATGTGTGATCCTGAACCAGTTGGGTCACCATTTATGCATCATCCTCCGTGAGTGTGTATTATGGAGGTGTTTTATGCGCCTTCGTCTTCTTGCGCGCACCCCCTGTCTAAGTGGTTGACCGCTTAATTTGGCATGGCACTTGTGGAGTAGGACTTGATGTAGTCCCCTACGCTGCCTTGGCCTGTTTCTCCTGTACTTGGGGCACTTGTTTATTATTCTTCTTCCCCGTATGGGCTCCTATCTTGGATTTCCCCCCTTTCTTTCGTTGTGGTTTGGTCTGGCATGTCCTTGGTTTCTTGGGCATGTGACTTCTTGGGGTTGTGTTTGTTCCTTCCCTACCTCTTCAACATGTGTATGTTCATATCTTGCCTCCTCCTTCTCTACAACTGCAGGTATCTCTCGAGTGAGGAATGTTATCCTCCAATCATCTTTCATATCCTTGATGGCCATTTGTATGTCCCCCTCAGTAATGCAATAGCACAGTTGTAGCCATTCCTTGTTGGGGTCCTTCCGCGCCTGGATCCACATCGCATGTCTAGTTGCCTTGAATTTGGCTATGCCCTAGTAGTTTGCCACAACCTACGGTGTTACCCTCAAAATGTTGGCGATGGTCTCTTGTAGGTCGCAGAGATATCCTTTGAATATAGCTGCATTCATTCTTCTATTCTTGGCGTCTAAAGCGGCTCCAGTCTATAAGTATCCTGCTCTGTGATTGGGTTTGGGTATGGTGGCCAAAAATGCATAGTTCGGTTCCTTCCATCCCATAATGGATATCAGAACGATCAGCCATGAGTAATGAAATTTTGACCCCAGATCCTGCGCATCCTTGCAGTCATCCAGAAACAGATTCAACAAATACGGGGCCCAGCTGATTGTGGTGCCCTCGACACACTGTGCTGCAGCTGCGACAACCCCGGTCGGGACTTCTTCCTTGCGGCATTTTCTCAGCAGTTTGCAGGCTAAAAAAAAATTGGCCATTCTAGTCACGATGTCACTAATCTGTTTGATAATAATTATGCACGTCCCCCTTTCGGTGTCGTATATCTTTTTCATTTCCTCAACGAGCGCTTTCTCCTTTGTTTTTTTCTCAAGGAACTGTGCAGGATCCATGCCCCGTGATGGCAACCCTGTAATGTACATAATGAGCTTTATGTCTATTGAGACGAGCTTCTCTAGCCATAGATCTTTGCCATGTGTGACTGCCATCAATTGCTTAACGCAATTGTTTGCATACTGACGTTTGCCAAAGTTTGGTAGGTCCAACAGGCCTAAAATCCTAGTTTTTGCCAGTCCTGCTGCCCATTGGACTAGTTGATGAATCGGTTCCCTAAAGGGATCTACACCCACAGTGTATAGGTAGACTTGCTTCACAAACTCCTGGAACTTGTCTGTGTCTGTTACATCATGGTCTGAGTACCTTAATTTTTCGACATAACCTAACAAATCTGCTTTCACCCGTACCCCATCTGGTATGCATGGCAGAACAATTGTTGTGGCAGGTTGTCTACACGGTGACCTGGGTACCTGTTGCTTGTCCTTTCGTGATGGTGGATGACTCGAGGTTCCCACCTCCATTGGTAATTCTTTGGCATATTGTTCTGGTCGGCTAGTGACTTCCTCCACTGCTCCCTCCAATGGGTGTTCCGACACGGCTGTATGTGACTCTTCTGGCTCGGTCGCTTCTTCTTGATTTGGAGTCGTCCCATTGACTCTCGGGTCTTCTTCAGGGTTTTTTGGTTGCACTTGGTTTCTTGCGTCCTCATTTTGTCGGCTATGTCCCTCTTCTGGCCTATCAATGTCCATGCCTTCATGTGTTGTCTGTTGGGTTTCTTCGACCATGAGTGTCGAGATTCCTGGTGTTGTATTTGGTGATGGGATTTCGTCCACATTGACTACTTCTGGCAGTGGAGATGGTTGATGTTCGTTTCCTTGCAATTGTGTTTGTGCTCTGGTTCTAACTCTAGGTTGTCTAGTTGTCTGGATCAGTTCTACTTGTTTGGGCGGTCCCATGGTGGCAATACCTCGTCATTCGTTGAGCTCAATAGCCTCTGCAACCTCTGTAAACTTCACTCTCTTCTTCGTATGCTCTATCACTCTCTGCCTTTTCCAACTTCGCAATAAGATTTGTACTCCAAGTTCCTTCGTACTTTCCATTACTTTCCCTTGCCGTCTCCAGTTGGCACGATTAATGCGGTGTCCCGTCAGACATTTCTAGCATTCAATTCCGCTAGGCTTCGTCACTTAGCGCTTCTTTTTGCTACAGCCGCCTTTCCCACTTGTTTTTTCTTGGAACTGACCATTGGCCTTGTCTTCCTCGGGCTCGTACTCCCGAGTGTGCATTTTCCTTGTCCTTTCGACGCACTGCACCTCTGTTGGGACCATTTGATCTCCTGCTTTTTTTTTTATATATTGTGTGGTGACTTTCAAGTTATGGGTGGTCAACTGTCCTTATACAGTTTCAGTTAGCTCCCATTGATCATCCCTCTAAGTTCTACGCCTTTTAAGTCCTTCAACTGCACAACTCCGCCATTTGTGGCAGTTTTCACTTCATATGGTTCTAACCAGTGCATTCTGAGTTTTCTTGGGTGTTGAATGGATTTACCGTCATACATCAACACTAAGTCTCATTCCTTGAAAGTTTTCCTCTTGATGTGTCTGTCATGCCAAGATTTGTACCTTGCTTTCTGAACTTGTTGGTGGAACCCTTTTAGGATCATGTCTTCCTCCATGATCATCAGTTGATTCAGCCTATCTTGTACTGCGCCTCGTTCTGTCATGTGTGTAATCACTGCTATGCGCAGACTGGGTACCAAAAATTCTAACGGCACCACTGCTTCTTGTCCATATATCAGTCTAAATGGCATGTGTCCTGTCAACTTCTTACATGTGGTCCTATAGGCCCACAATACTGGTGGTATTTTGAGGTCCCAATCGTCCCTATTGACGTTATCGATCTTTGTCAGTGCATTTTCAAGGAATTTGTTAAATGCTTCTACTATTCCATATGCATGTCAGTGATATGGAGTACTCTTTTGATGATGGACTTCAAATTCTTTAGTCATAGCCTTAATAGTGTTGTTAATGAAGTGAGTGCCTTGGTCGCTCATCAAAATCCTTGGGCAACCAAATCTAGTGATCACTTGCTCAAATAGAAAGTGTGTTGTTGTCTTTGCACTCCAATCTTTGACTGGTGTTGCTTCTTCCCATCTTGTTAGGTATTATGTCATGGTGATAATGTACCTTGCTCCTGTCCTCTTTGTTGGTGGGTTAATTGGTCACACAAAATATATTTCCCATTTTTCGAATACCTGCAAGGTTACCTGTGGTCATAGTGGCATTTTGTCCCTTCTATTGGGTTTACCAACCCTCTGACAGACATCGCATCGTTGGTAGTACTCTTTCAAGTCTCTATGAATGGTCAACCACCATAGTCTTGTGCGCAATACCTTATGCATGGTAGCTTTGCCTACGTAGTGTCCTCCTGTTATTCCCTCACGGGCTTCTACTAAAATTCTTGGTCTTTCATGTTCTAGCACATATCTTCTCAAGATGTTATCTGCGCCCATTTTATATAAGTGTCCTACGATCAACTAATAGTCTGCAACCCAGACTACCAGGTTTTTCTTCTACGTGGTGTTATATTTCGGTGGTTGAGTACCTGTACTCAAGTACTGGATGATGTCTGCAAAGTATTCATCGACAATCTTGACTGAAAATAACTATGCGTCCAGACAATTGTCCTCTAAACTATTCAGGTCAGGTCCTGCATTCAGCTTCCTTGGCTTGACTATTACTTCAAAATAAAAATTCTTGAAACAATAGTAACCATCGACAGATTCTCCCCCCCAACACTGGCTTGTTGACTAGGTACTTAAAGGTTGAGCGATCTGTGAACATCTTAAAATGTTTTCCCAATAAGTAGTGTCTGAACTTCTGTGTAGACCATATCTAGGCCTTCCCTCTCTGTAGTGTTATTGTTATGCTTCGATTCTGATAGTTTTCTGCTCATGAATGCTATAGGATGATCCAAATATCCTGCTCTTGGCTGCACCAAAATAGCTCCAAGTGTTATGGTTGATGCATCTACATGTACGTGGAATGTCTTCTCCCAGTCTGGAAATACTAGTATTCGTGCGGTGACCATCTTTTCCTTCAACATATCCAGACCGTGTTGATAATATTCATTCCATTGAAACTTTGTATCTTTCCTTAACAGTTTCTCCATTGGCGCAGTGATCTGCGCGTACCCTTTGATAAAAAAATTGTAGTATCTTGTGTGCCCCAATGTTGCTCTTAGTTGATGGACTGTTTTTGGTGGTGGCAAGTTAACAATTACTGCAATCTTTGCAAGGTCTACTAGTAAACCTTGCTTGCATACTATATGGCCCAATAGTTTCCCAAATGGTGTTCCGAAGATGCACTTCTTGATGTTTATATCTAACACTGTCTGCATCTTTCTAACATTAGCCGCAAGACCTCTACTTGGTCTTTGAACATACTATAGACTGTCCAATCGTTCAAGTATACCTCTAGAAACTGGTGGATAAATTTCTTAAATGTAGCTATGACTACTCTGGAGAATATTGTCGGTGCATTCTTCAGTCCAAACTGCATGACTGTGTACTGGTAGGATCCCCATTATGTAGCAAACATGGCCTTGTATATGTCTTCCTGTGCTATCTTGATCTGGTGGTAGCCTGAGAATCCATCAATGAATAGTAAACTATGTGTCCTCATACGTTCTCCAACACTTCGTCCGTGAAAGGTGTAGGCAACAGTTCATGTAGGCATGCATCGTTCAACTTCCTTAAGTCGATGCGTATTTTTATCCCGCCTTGTTTTTTCTCCTGAACTACCATCGAGCTTATCCATTCTGATTCTTCCACGGGTTCTATAAGTCTGGCTTCAAGCATCCTGTCGATCTCAGCTTTAACTTTCTGCTTATATATCGGGTTAAGTCTGTATGGTCATTGTCTGATTGGTCTTGCTTCAGCTCTAAGTGGTATCTTCATTTCTCCTAACTCTCCCTCTATGCCTTTCATTTCTATAAATGTTGTGGGGAATAGATCATTGTACTCGTGTAGTAACTCTGTTATGCTTTCTACTATTTGTTCATCATAGTAATCTCCAATGTTGGCCATTTTGGGATTCTCAATTGTCCCAATGCTGACTTTCTTCACCTTGATCGACGCAACAATTACTTCTAATTCTAAAGGTGGACCTTCCACTTCCTCGATCTGAATATCGCGTGGATCGTCTTCATCTGGTGATTCTTCCTGCACATGGTAGCATGACAACAGTTCTTTCACTTTCTGTCTGTTCCGCTATTGTTCCTTTGTTATGAGCTCGACTTATGGTTCCTTAATGAATATCGCCCCTCTTATTTGCTTAAGTGTTGCGTCTATGTTGGGGTTCTCATGCTCAAATGAGAAAGTGACTGTAAAATTTTGTTGTAGTATTGTTCAACTCGAAGTTCCTTTGTGCAGTTCCTGGTCTGTATACCAGCTTGCTGATATGCCCTCTAAAGTCTGTACAAAATTATGAGGTCATTCCTCTGGGGGTGTCTTTTTCCACAATGCTCTGCACTTATCCAAGTGTTTCGCTAGTGCCCCATGTCCATTGTACTTCTATTGTTGGTTGCTTCTTTGTTCTGAGCCAAACCTTATGCACAGTAACTGTTTGCATTGGTACCAATCCTTGATTATTTCTTTGTGTGCGCCCCACCATCTTGCAGGTGTGGCCTTGAGTGATATATCGAGTGCTAAGAGTCTTTGATTTTATAACACTTAATCCTCGTATTGTGCCAAGAATACTTCTAGATCATTTACTCCATGGAAACTGCATGGTTCCCTTACCTCCGTACCTACCCATCTTACTACGCAGTCTATTCTTGCGCATCTTCTTGTGGAAACTTCGTGTAGACTTTGTTGCCAGTTTTCTAAACCTGTGTCTGAGTCTGTCGCACATGAAGTAATGCTCCGCCAACTGAGTATCCCATCTGTAGTTGGGTTTACGCAATCCTCATCGCACGCAATTGTTCTTTACAACTGGTTGATTTCCTCCAAGTCCAAGCAAGTAGGCTCTACAAACCTCTCCCCTTCTGATGGGTCTAATGGCGCAATGACCCTGTATTCTCCTGACTCAAATGTCATTTTTCGTGTCTTTAAATTAATTATGGCTTGGTTATCAAACGCCCAATCCAAGCCGAGCAATGTTGGATATGGTGTTGTGTCGTCCATTATTTCAATCACTTCAAAGTCTGCTATAGTGCGCACTCCATTAAGGTCTATTGTTACTCCTTTCAGTCTGCCAATTGGTAGAACTCTATGTTGGTTTGCTAGCTTCAACTGAACAGGTGAATATCCTAATGTGAGCTCTCCCATACATTGCCATGTCTTCTTTGGTAATGCGTTGACTTCAAATCATAGATCTAGTATGATATTTCCCATGTTGAAATCTATGATGTTGGTATTCAGCCTGAACTCCCTACTTGTTCTTCTCCTTGTATGTAGGTGATTGACTATTTTTTATTCTAGTTTTCCTTTTGTCTCTATGCTACATCTTTCTAATATATTTTGTAATATTTTGACAGAGTATGGATCATTCAATATTCTCACACATGATTGCAAAAATCCTTTGAGTGTACTTACTTGTCCTAGGGGTTGTATTTCTTCGGTATGATCCAGCGATGGAGGCATATTGTACTCTAGCTCTTCCTTTCTCTATTGCGCAGTTGAAGTCGACACAGTGTCTTGCTTCAAGAATTCTTGTCTGGTTTGCTTAAATGTCTCCTTCTCGTTATGCGCATCAAACTGTCTCCTTGGTTCGACATTCTTCTTTACCCACTGGTGTTGTACTGGCTCTTGTCGGACTATGCCATTTCCTGTTTTAGCTCCTCCACACATAACTATGTTGATGTTTCATCCTTCATCCCTTGCTTCCGCTAAAATCCATTGAACATTCTGGTTGTTTTGATTCCTCTTTTCCTGGATCTTCCCTAGTAACGTAGGGCATTCTTCCGTATCATGATCCGATGTGCGACAATACATACAAGTCACTAGTGGAAGTGGACATTCTCTTGCATAATGTCTTCATTGCTGACAATTGTGACATACCACTGGTCCTCTATCTATTCCAAAGCCTCCTCTTTCTCTTCCTCCACCTTTGTAGCCTGTTCGATCTCCTCTCAGCACGTTATACAGAGGTTCCTAATTGTACTGCGCGGTATTGTATTGAGGTTGTGTTGTGTTGTACTTTGGTTGTGCGGTATTATATAGTTGCTACACAATATTATACTACTACTGCGTAGTGTTGTATGGGGCTGGAACTTGGTTAAACTATGGTGTGGCTTGTTCAGTCACCATTTATGCATGCACCCTATATGCATCTGAGGTCCTCTCTTGCATCAAAACCATAGTTCTACAATCTTTGTCATCATGGCCTACCAACTTGCAAAAGTTGCAATATGAACTCTTTGGGATTGTCTGGTATTTTTGCATCATTGGGCAGTGATATGGATCGTGGCCCAATTTCTTACATATTTCGCACCATAGTCCTCCTGTTGGTAATGGATTTGGCATGCCTGCTGCCATGTATTGCGTGAATGTTGGACATTCGTTTTTGTGGTGTCCTTTCGACCTGCATGTGGTACACCAAACGAATTCTCGTTTGTCCTTAATTTTGTTCTGGTTTAGCTGGAATGTTAAGTTCTTCAAATCCTCCTTCAACTCTTCGATGGTTGGATCTGTCTGCTGATATTGGTTTTCTTCCAGTTGCAGGGCTGCCTGCAGAGCCTCTGTCTATGTCTGAAATTTATGTTGTCGCAATGGATATTGTAAGTGTGGTAGTAGTGAATTGACGAACAGGTGCCTGTGCTGCATATCGGTCATGAGATATTTCAGCTTTCCTTTCAGTCGCTTGAATCTCTGGTCAATATCCCATACAGATTCTCATGATTTCTATCTAATTTTGATCATCTCGTTCATGTATTGGTCCTCTAAACTTGGCTTCTGAAACTAATTTATCATCAATTTCTTCATGTCCGCAATTGTTCTAGTTGTCCCTGGTGGATTGTTTGTAGCTAAACTCATATACCAATCCAGTGCGTGATTCCTTAGTGTAATCACTAGCTATGCCAGTTTAGTATCTTCGTCTGTGATCTCTTTTGCTTCCCAATTCTTCTCACAGATAAACAAGTGTTTTTTCGGGTCCTTCGATGCTTCTCCTTTGAATTTTGGTAACCTGATGGTGGGATCATGTCCTGCCATCCTGAATGTTGAACTACTACCTCTGCATGGTGTATATACTTGACTAGTGCTTCCCGAACTAGCTCCTCCAGTTGTTGTTCCTTGTGTAGATGTACTTCCTACAGTCTTTCGTCTCTCGAAATTCGGTTGTCTAAATGGGGGTGTTCTTTTTGGTGTATTAGTCGCACATGGGTTTATGGGTTCGACAATGACATTAATATGGATAGGATTGTTACCTTCTCTTCCCACTCTTGGACCTCTCATCTTCCTCTCATATGTTGCACGCAAGATTTACTCAATCTTCTCCACGGTCCGAAGATCCTCTACCTCTTCTTCATCACTTTCCAAGCCTTCCCTCACGGCTACGACTCTCTTCTTTGTGTTCACCTTGTATTGGTAGGGTACTCCACTGCACGTCTTTCCAGCTGTCGCCATGATCCATTTGTTCTGGTCACCGTCCATCATGATCGGGTCCAAGGGTTCCTCCTTCTTTCCTTTATCCACTTCTCCTTCTATTTCTCCTCTTTCTGTGAGTGCTTCCCCCCTTCTCCCATGCATGCAGGGAAGTTTAGTTGTCTGACTCCATTGTCATTACACCTTTGTTATATAACAGTGTCTTAATAAAAGTATACAATGATTTAATATACCTTCCTCCAGGCCCACGTAGAAACTCTTGCTCTACTACGTTGTACGACTTCGTTGTATCTACTGCAAATTCTGTTATAAATCCTGCGATGATACTGTTGAGCCAAAAATCTATTGCGTGGGTGAACTTGCTATTCACTTGTTGTAATTGCTCAATCTGAACTGAGGTCCACTCTAACTATCGGATCCAGTTTATTGTGTGGTTATCCTTCAACCTCAATATCCACTCCTGTAATAAAAGTGGAAAATCACAGAAAAAGACTTCATGCAGATCAGTAAATACGTACTTCTCAAGATATTTGCGTGGTGTTACTCTAGGGTTTTTGTTATCTTTCTGCGCAAACTCCAGCTCCTTTGTCTTTAGCCAACTTTCAATCTTTGCTTTCATGGGATTCCACAATCTCAACATCCCCTTCTAGCTATGCATTCTCACCTTCTCATCGTTCGATTCAGTATTCTCTTGACCTGCCTTCGACAGATCTTACAGATTTTCAACAGATCCCATCTACTCAATCCTATACTATTCCAACTGACGGAAAAAAACCACTTGTTGGTTTAGTTATATGAGTTTATATATCTAACTTAATTAACCCTGGGTTCATGTCTATTGGGGTTCCAACAAAGCCTCTAAAACTATCGGCCCTCCTAGTAAACCAGAAGCCAATGCAGTGCATAGAGTGCACTGCGCAGTCTCACCCAAGATAGTCTTAATGGGTGACTGCAATACTCAAGTGTTTGCAGTCCAGGTTTGAGTGGAGATCTGAGAAATGTGCGTTGAGAGTTCTATTTAACTTATTAAAGCAATATATTGTCATTCACGATTATGCAGGGAGTATAATCAACTCATTCATTCAACATGCTAATATCTGCTTAGAAATAGTAAAGAAACACATGCATTCTGTAATGTCCCCAAGGCCAACCCCAGTTGTAAATCTGATGTATGAAATGAATTGTAAATATGTGTTATAGGCTGGTGAGCCAAGTTTGTATAAGCTGGTGGGCTTATGTGATTGTTAGGCCAAAGAGCCTAAGGGTTGGAGGCCAAGGGCTTGATTTTGTACTTGTATATATATGCAAAAACATTTAATAAAATTGTAAACACCGCCAGGTGCAGACTGACCACGATGAATGAGTGAAGGGGGACTGAGCTTCCACAGAGAAGGCAAGGGATTAGGGACTGGAAGGTGGGAAAAGGGGCTTAAGCCTAGGAATAATATTTTATTATTATTCCAAAAATACATGTGCCATTTATATTTTTTATCCTAAGTTCCTGACCAAGGGAAGGTGATGCGTGCTAGTGGAGCGCATGCAGTCTCCAGGGCGACAAGTGTCAACCCTGGTGCATGCAAATAAAACAGTTTGGGTGGACCGTGAAGGGGGTTCACTCTGTCATTCGAGAGGACTTCATGAGGGTGTACGGGCTCTGAGTAGTACGACTGACCCGAGCTCTGCAGAAAAACCTCGTACACCTTCTGAACTGAAAAACCTGTGTATACCTTCGTACTGAACCAGAAGCCTGTGATCGATTCTGAAAGAGCCGGTTTCACCTCTATTTGAATCAAAAAAGCCTGTGTTGTGTCCGGAGAATCCATGTGCATCCACTGCCCGAGATCGAGCCTGTGTGTGAGATCTCTGTCCCGAAGCCGTGACCCTGAGCCATTTTTCCGTTGTTGAGCCTGTGGAAAAAGCCGTGTCTGTTTTTCCATTGGTTGTGTGGCCACGCAGTGCTGGATTGCGTGGGAGGTTTGTTGACCTGTGAGCGATTCTCTCCAGGTGAGAGAGTGCGCAGAGGAAGGAGAGAACTCTTGGAAGGAACCCTGTAGCTTCCACAGATCCCGAAGACTTCCGGTCCGGTCTGTTGCTGTAACCCAAGGCAAGGGAGGTTAGCAGTCGAAGGACCGTCCAGGTGATAGAGAAGGTGTATACTCCTGGGGTGGAACAGGCATGTGGGGAATTAGGGTATGTGGGTAGTTAGTGTGGGTGGTTCCTAGGAGAGAATCCCTTCATGTGGTTGTGTGTTGTTTTCCCTGTAACCTCAGCCTAACCTAGGATTCCTTGTCTCGGGGTGGAGCTTAGTCCCAGCTCGGGGGTGACCCACTGCTGAGCTGATGAGCAGTGTGGTCTAAGGTTGGGAGGTTCGTTGAAGGCCTGCACCTCATTGGTGGATTCTACCACTGTTAAAAGATAAGTATCTGATTATGTTTTAATCATGTTTTGCATGACTCTACTGCTTATGTTATCATGATTTCCGATGTGTATATGAATTAGTATGAAATGTTATTGATTGTTAATTATGGCAGTAACTCATATGAATACTCTGTGTAGAATGTGTTTATTTGTTTAAATGCATGTGGATTATATAATACCTGTATGAGTTATGTACCAAGTGGTCTTAAAGTTTCATTTTAAGAGCGACTAAGCCATGGTAACTGATAAGGTGCGCTACAGTTTGGTATCAGAGCCAAGGTTTCGACACTGAGCCTAGATGGGCTAGTGGAGCGGTCTTTGGACTGAGAATGCGAAGGGAAATTGGGTCTGGAAGGCCAATTTCAGACCCTGGTTTGCTCCAAAGTGTCAAGGAGTTACTTGACGAGTTTTTAAGCTCAGGAGGTATAGCGGCGTTATGAAACCGTAGCCAGTGTGGTATAAGTACATAGGAAAGAGGACTCCACATCAGAAGTGCTGGAGCTTTAGGATCTGTTCAGGAGGGAAGGTGAACCCTCGTGACCTTCAGATCTGGAAAATGTGCACGAGGTTTATAGCCCTTTGGAGTTGCACAGGAGTGTGGAAATCGCGATATGCGAAATCCCGAATTAGTCAGGACCGTCCATCAGAAAGAACGCGTGGAGAGCGATCAACCTTTCGCTGACTCGTAACTTGAAAAGGTCAAAGGGTGAGTTCGTGAGAATTCATGAAACACGAATTCATGATTGGATCATAACCGTTGATCTAAGAGAGATCTGGACCGTTAATTGTCCAGGAAGAAATCGACGTTTTGGAAGATGGGAAGTGAGGAGAGGTGAACAGCTCCGAAACCCAAAACCCCGAAATTCCGAAACAATCTACAGCGTAGATCGTGGGGAGAAGAACTTGACCATTGGATCAAGTAGTTATTAGACAGTGATTTCGGGATGTCAGCAAAAGGAAGTTCAAGATGTGCGGATGCACGAACTTCCGATGCCCGAAACCCCGAAACGCCAAAAGGATTTGCGTCGTAGATCTGAAAAAGATATGACTGTTGGATTTTACTAGGAATGGACGTGGACACATGGAGATGTACCACATGCCAGTGGGTCGAGAAGAAAATCAAGAGTGGTGGGACCTGAAGACGTCGTTAAAAGCGACGTGGACCCTCATGAACATGCCATGTGCCACCGTGGTTGTGGGTGACCACTGTGCTATGTGGGCCCAGAGGGTAAAGTAAATCGGAATTTCGAAAGTCAGGGGTTTTAAAGGAAAGAAAGTATGAAAGCCTCATGGACCGAAGACGCGAAGTCCCGGGTACCGAAAACCTGAAGGCCCGAAAATCCCAAAATGTCGAAAACGAAAGTTTCGAAGACCTGAAAATTGCAGAGCCGAATGAGAGCTCAAAAAACTTATTTGAATCGAAATGTCTTTTGTTCTTGTTCATATTGGCGTATAAATGTTGTGGATTGTTCATGAAGTTTTAATGGCCTGACAAACTTTAAATTGAATTGCACAGTGTGTGTGCAGAGTTCAACGAGGGTCAGGACTCCAGTTAATCAACGCCGAGTATGGAATGGGAAAAGGTGCAGATTGCCTCCGAAACAGGAGACAAACGGGAAGGAAAGGATGTCAATGTGGAAGTGGAAGGATCGAACTCCAATGGGCATGGAAACGAAAAGGATAAGGAAGGGCACATAATGAAAATCATTGAAGGATTGCAAAGAGAGGCCCAGGCTCGCCGAGCTGATAGCTGAAAGCTCATGAAAGTCAGGGATCGGCAAGGTGTATTAAACTTAAAATTTTTGAAGAGCTTGGAAAGAATAGAGAGGAAACTCGAGAAGGGAAGAGACTCAAGTAAGACGGAGATTTGCAGAACCCCTGGGAGAAGAAGGAGATCAAGAAGCGTCAGGACTCTTGAGAGGAAAAGGAGGTCGAGGAGTGGTAACCGACATCTTAGTCGCTCCCAAAGACATTCCAGTAGGAGAACACGCAGTAGTTCGAGCTCGTCTCCTACCAGAAAGCACCGAAAATCTCGAAGGGATGAATTGAAAGGGGAAATCAACAAGATTAAACCGCCTACGTTCGATGGTGAACATAAGAAGGAAGAAGATGTCGAAATATGGTTGTTGGGTATAAATAAATACTTCCAACTGTAGAATTATTCTGCCCATGCAGAAGGAAGAATTGCAATGTACCAGCTGAAAGGAAAAGCATCCATGTGATGGGATCAGTTGGTGCAGGTACAACACATCAGAGAGAAAGAGGTCATGTGGAAGGAGTTTAAGAGGTATTTTGAGAAGAAATACCTGACCAAAAGATACTATAATAGAAAGATGAAGGAGTTCTTCGAAGTCAAGTTGGGAAGTATGACCATTGATGAGTATGAACGAAGTTTTCTGGAACTACTGAAGTATGTTCCATTCATCAAAGACGAGGTTGTTAAAATT
>ML799426.1:21272-39774 GCA_009831015.1 Picea engelmannii
CTGATTTGTAGTACAGAAGTCTTGTAGCAAAGCTACAGCAGCGCGAGAGACCATAGACCAAGGAAAGTTACACCTTGGGAACTAATGGTTTACTTCTGTATAAAAACAGAGTGTATGTACCCAATGTCCGATAATTGAAGCTAGCAATTCTAAAGGAGATGCATAACGTGGCTTATGTTGGACATCCTGGATATCAGAAGACTGTGGCAGCAGTCAAAAGCCATTATTTTTGGTCGGGTATGAAGAAAGAAATTGTTGAATGCATCGCCAGATGTATGGAGTGCCAGAAGGTTAAGGCTGAGCATAGACACCCAACAGGGTTGTTGCAGCCTTTACCCATTCCTGAGTGGAAATGGAACGTGGTAACAATGGATTTTATCACCAGACTACCTAGAACTAACAAGCAACATGATTCAATCATGGTGGTGGTGGACAAGCTTACTAAAGCCGCCCATTTTATCCCACTGAAAACCACCCACAGGGCAGCGGATGTTGCTGATATCTTTTTAAAAGAAGTTGCACGCTTGCACGGAATTCCTAAGACAATTGTGTCTGATAGGGACCCGAAATTCACCTCAAATTTCTGGAAAGGACTGTTCAAGGGATTCAGAACGAATCTGAACTTTAGTACAACGTATCATCCTGAGTCTGATGGTTAGACAGAGAGGGTGAACTGGGTAATAGAAGACATACTGAGAATGTATGTGATGGACAAACCATCAAGGTGGGAAGACTACCTGTATTTGGTAGAATTTGCCTACAATAATCGGTATCATGCATCATTGAATATGAGCCCATTCGAAGCACTTTATGGAAGAAAGTGCAACACTCCAGTGAGCTGGGATAATCCAGCTGACAGAGCAGTAGTTGGACCTGAGCTGCTCAAAGAGATGGAAGATCAAATGATAAAAATTAAACAGAATCTAAAAGCTGCCCAGGATAGGCAGAAAAGTTACACTGACAGTAACAGAACCCATAGAGAATTCAAAGTGGGTGACCATGTTTTCCTAAAAGTGAAGACTAACAGGAGTTCCTTGAAGTTGGGAAGTTGCGCCAAATTGGCAACAAGATTTTGTGGGCCATTTGAGATTTTGTAAAGGATTGGGCCAGTTGCATACATGATTGCACTACCTACATCTATGATTGTACATAGTGTGTTTCATTTTTCACTGCTTAAGAAATATGTACATGATGCTAATCATGTTATCGATTGGAATGTGATTCAGGTGGAACCAGAAGGTGTCCCGCAAGTGCATCCTGTGCACATATTGGACAGGAAAAGCAAACAACTCTGGAATCGAGCCATAGAGTTTATAAAGGTCCAGTGGACCTGGTACGGTCCTGAGGATGCGACATGGGAGCATGAAGAAGTTATGCGGGCAGAGTACCCGCATCTTTTTGAAAATTTCAAAAGGCTTGCAGAGACAGTGTAAGTTGCACTAAGGACAGTGCAAAATAAGGGAGGGGGATTGTAATGTCCCCAAGGCCGAGCCCAGTTGTAAATCTGATGTATGAAATGAATTGTAAATATGTGTTATAGGCTGGTGAGCCAAGTTTGTATAATTCGGTGGGCTTATGTGATTGTTAGGCCAGAGAGCCAAAGGGTTGGAGGCCAAGGGCCTGATTTTGTACTTGTATATATATGCAAAAACATTTAATAAAATTGTAAACATCGCCAGGTGCAGACCGACCACGATGAATGAGTGAAGGGGGACTGAGATTCCACAGAGAAGGCAAGGGATTAGGGGTTGGAAGGTGGGAAAAGGGGCTTAAGCCTAGGAATAATATTTTATTATTATTCCAAAAGAACATGTGCCATTTATATTTTTTATCCTAAGTTCTTGACCAAGGGAAGGTGATGCGTGCTGGTGGAGCACATGCAGTCTCCAGGGCGACAAGTGTCGACCCTGGTGCATGCGAATAAAACATTTTGGGTGGACCATGAAGGGGGTTCACTCTCTCATTTGAGCGAGCTGCTTGAGGGTGTACGGGCTCTGAGCAGTACAACTGACCCGAGCTCTGCAGAAAAACCTCGTACACCTTCTGAACTAAAAAACCCATGTATACCTCCGTACTGAACCAGAAGCATGTGATCGATTATGAAAGAGCCGGTTTCACCTCTGTTTGAATCGAAAAAGCCCGTGTTGTGTCTGGAGAATCCATGTGCATCCACTGCCCAAGATCGAGCCTGTGCGTGAGATCTCTGTCCCGAAGCCGTGACCCTGAGCCATTTTTCCATTGTTGAGCTTGTGGAAAATCCGTGTCTGTTTTTCTGTTGGTTGTGTGGCCACGTAGTGCTGGACTGCGTGGGAGGTTTGTTGACCTGTGAGCGATTCTCTCCAGGCGAGAGAGTGCGCAGAGGAAGGAGAGAACTCCTAGAAGGAACCCTGTAGCTTCCACAGAGCCCGAAGAATTCCAGTCCGGTCTGTTGCTGTAACCCAAGGCAAGGGAGGTTAGCAGTCGAAGGACTGTCCAGGTGACAAAGAAGGTGTATACTCTTGGGGTGGAACAGGCATGTGGGGAATGAGGGTCTGTGGGCAGTGAGTGTGGGTGGTTCCTGGGAGAGAATCCCTTCTTGTGGTTGTGTGTTGTTTTCCCTGTAACCTCGGCCTAACCTAGGATTCCTTGTCTCGAGGTGGAGCTTAGTCCCAGCTCGGGGGTGACCCACTGCTGAGTTGATGAGCAGTGTGGTCTAAAGCTGGGAGGTTCGTGGAAGTCCTGCACTTGGTTGGTGGATTCTACCACTATTAAAAGATAAGTATTTGATTATGTTTTAATCATGTTTTGCATGACTCTACTGCTTATGTTATCATGATTTCCGTTGTGTATATGAATTAGTATGAAACGCTATTGATTGTTAATCATGGCAGTAACTCATATGAATACTCTGTGTAGAATGTGTTTATTTGTTTAAATGCATGTGGATTATATAATACCTGTATGAGTTATGTACCAAGTGGTCTTAAAGTTTCCTTTTAAGAGCAATTAAGCCATGGTAGCTGAAAAGGTGCGCTACACATTCAATCACATAACACGGGTTTTACCGTGGTTCACCCCCTCCTGGGCTACGTCCACAAAGATTTGGCTCTTAAGCTCTTATATTATAGCAGTTCCAAAACTACAGTGCCACGCGCTTTACAACTCCTCTCAGTCGGGTCGAGATCTATTATGAGGCAGACTAGATCGCACTAGGCTCCTCAGTCTGCGATCTATCCCTCAAGATCTACCCTCCTTACTCCCCTCCAGTTCAACAACGTACAAAATTAGGCCCTATAGAAAAATATTACAACTAGCTATCAAAACAAGACTCCTCCTCAAGACCCTCTATATCCGCCTCTCTCTCTCTTTAGACTCTCTATGAGACCTAGGTATCTATATTTATACATTTTTGGATCACCAACCATTATAGTGTATTGCAAAAACCCTAACCCTAACGTCGTTAGGTCTTCCATGCATGCATGCGTGCTACTCTTCCTTCCAGGTGTCGCTTTTCTTGTGCATGCCTTCCTTCCCAAAATAACCTTTCTTTCCACTTTGCCCTGCTTCCAACACTCATAATGCAACACATAAACAAGATAAAACACGTATCTTTTACAAACGATTGTGCAACCAACTAGTTGGGACAAACATTCCACCCAACCATAGACTTGTTGTTCCAAATCTCAACAACAAGTCACCCCCAAGATGGGGCTAACAATCAACAAAAGAGGACGGTCTCTCACTATCCACTCACAACTTAGAAAATGCCACAACCCATTGGTATTCTCCTACGACTATCCCGATTTTCCACCGGTTCTCTTCCTCTCGACCCGCCCAACCGAAGGAATGTACCCCTTCACTATTCTTAGTCCATCATGCATTCCATTAGTTTATCAGGGTCTCTTTAGCATACGTAACCAGGAATCTCACTATTGGGAAACTCAAGGGAGCTCACTCCTAAGAAAACTACCAAGAAAGACAACAACAATCAATTGTTGTTAAAGTGCAACTCACATTAGAGTTCACTCTTTAGGCATGGAAATCTGTCTCTTTAGTCTTTTGCTCCAAAGACGCTCCAGAATTCACCCTCTATAGTTGCTCTAGCTCCAATGCTCTTCTTGTATGTTCTCTACTTGTTGTTCATGCAAAAACATGATTGTCTAAAAACTATTATAACTGCTCATATGAATTCCCTCTCCTTTGGCTTGCTTGCTTGACTTTAACACTTCCCCAAGCTAATTGTACTTATCCCCCATGCTCCCAATAACTATGGGATGTGACTTATCACACCCACCCTCTTACATGTATTCAATGATTGGATTTGGGGACACTCAATCATAAATTAGAAGGTTCATATACCAATAGTGATTTTAGGAAGTGGGTTGAATTAATAGACATGGGTAATTCCCCCTTGGACCCCTCTCTTAGACACTCCTATAAATTATCATCTCTCATGGATTAATCAACCCCCATCTCTATCCATGTCCCCCGAAAATTGGCATCACATTTTATTATTAAAATTCAGAAATATAATTTGCATATACATCGCTTGGCCACATCCATACATTATATCTACATTACGCATTAATTAAACTAGGGATTGTAGTGGGGATGTTACATGTCTCACCTCCACTTCCTTCACTCAAATCCCATGCCTTTTGTGCATTTTATCTTTTCTTACATTGTTTTGAAGGTACTCGCGTGTCACTATTTAGAAATTTACGCACTATTCATGGGTTGTTTCAAGGCAAGGAGTGAGCACAAGGAAGGATACTCTAGATCTTGTTCAAGAAGAATCAAGACCATTGACATAGGATATAGCAATGGCCTGGTTTAATTCATAAGGTTAGGGATGACCAGATTGATTTATAACACATCTTGTAAGATTTTACTAAACATATCTCGAGGTCTTTCCAATGCTTAACTCTTGAATGAGAAACTTCTAAATAACTAACTAACTCAATGTTAATTAATCAAATTATATATCCATATGTTTTATACCCTGTGATAATGCGACTTTCTCATGTTTCTCATAACAAACCCATGCTAGAGAAATCCATTTTTGGTGTTTCTCCTAATTTATGTATTCTTAAAACATGGATATATAAGTCTCTATTATATGAAAAACAAATGGTGAATATCTAATATGCATATCACTATAATTGAAGGATTTTTTAGGATGCTTTTTCCTAAAGTTGAATAGTAGGAGTTCCATAAGAAGAGAAGCACATGTATTCCAACAATTCATTGGGTGGTATAGCTTTAATCACATCCATAATCTTTGTTGTTTGGCTTATTTGGTCCCCTATTTTAGTCATTCTTCTACATTTTATAGTAATTAGGAGCCTCTTAACTTAATCACTTGAAGATCTATTTTATTGATGGATTGATTATGTAGATACTTAGTTATAAGCATCAACAACCGTATTTACTTTCAAAGTTATTTTTACTCAAAGGGTTGTCGATGTAATAAAATGACGATGTTCTAATATGAAAAAATGAAAAATATATTACTCATAAATGAAAATGTTGCTTTAACTTATAAATTTCTTTTAAGGCCTCCATAGTATCTGTTTCTTCCTGATCTCTCTTAGTTTACTTTAAATCTATGTTTTCTGCTCATGTCTCTGTAAATTTCCATGTCAAAGATTTGTTAGCATTTTAGTTCGTGACACAATTTCTGTACTCTTTTTGACTAAGATATTTGGCCTCTTCTCGGGGAATGGATCATAGCCATTCATAGGTTTCATCATTGAAGAAAGAACTATTTTGTAACTCTGAAGATGTAAAAATTATATTATCAATATAATGAGGAATTTTTCTGCTGGAAAAAAAAACTTGAAAAAGATGCTCGAATTCAAAAAAATCATGAAAAGTATAAATAAATAGATAAAAACTTTTCAACCCCCAAATGTCATGCAACTTTTCAAGAAAAGTATTTCAAACCACCAAAGCAAGCAACTCTTTTCGATTTTTATGAGAACATGCTAATGAAAGCAATATGGTGTTTTTCTTTAAATGCAATCACTTAAAAACTACATCAAATTGCTTTAATGACATAGATATGAGGGGCATATCTATGTCATTAAAGTCACCCACGACTTGCACCTAACCTCATCCTCACCCAGTGAAGGATTTTGGACCACCCAGATCTTTGTGTTAATAAACTCTTAAATATTATTTCTAGGACAATCCTTTATAATTGAAATGAGAAACGTGAGAAGGAGAATACATGGATAGTAGAAATCCAATTCTTAGTCTTGGTTACTAGTTAATCGATCAAATCTATAGCACAAAGTTCTATTCAATGCCTACACTACCAAATTAGAACACACCTTCCTCGTTCCTTATTAAACATTTCATAAAGGCAATAAAAAGTTTAAAGCATTAACTCATTTAATATCAATTTTGTTTGGAAATTTGTCAGATATTCATGGGTTGCTTCAAGGAAAGGAGCGAACACAAGGGAGAATACTCTAGATCTTGTTCAAGAATAATCAAGACCATTGACATATGATATAGCAATGGACCGGTTTAATTCATAAGGTTAGGGATAACCATGTTAGTTTATATTTTACCATACATGTCTTCATATCTTTCATATGCTTAACTCTAGAATGAGAAACTTTTAAAATTAACTAACTCGATGTTAATTAATCAAATTATATATAGATATGTTTTATACCATGTGATAATGTGACTTTCTCGCATTCCTCGTAACAAACCCATGCTCAAGAAATCCACTATTGGTGTTTCTCCTAATTTATATATTCTTGAAAGATGGAGATATAAATATCTATTACATGCGAAAACAAGAGATGAATATCTAATATGCATATCTTTGTAATTGAAGGATTTTTTACGATGCTTTTCACTTTAATATGCATATCTTTGTAATTGAAGGATTTTTTACGATGCTTTTCACTAAAGTTGAATAGTAGGAGTTCCATATGAAGAGAAGCATATGTATTCACCAATTCATTGAGTGGTGCAGCTTTAATCACATTCATAATCTTTGTTGTTTGGCTTATTTGGTCCCCTCTTTTTAATCATTCTTCTAAATTCTATGGCAAATGGGAGACTCTTAACTTAACCACTTGAAGATTTATTTTATTAATAGATTGATTATATAGATATCGAGTTACAAGCTTCAACAACTATATTAATTTTTATAATTAATAAAATGTGTATTTTTCTTGTTGCTTATTTGTTTCTGGTTAAGAGAATATAGCAATGAGTTTTCTATTGATTTGACATTAATTTGCCTTGTATTTTAAATTTGTATGTGTAGTGTAATGTTTAATTTAATAAAACAAATATATTTTTTGATATAATAAAAATATTTGTTTTTCTCATTTCTCATTGGTTGATATATTCCAAGTCTTATTGTTGCCTTCACGTATTTCAATATTTGAAATTAATTACATAATCAATAAACTTGATTATAAGTACCTAGTACCTTTTATATAAAAAAATTAAGAAAAAATGTAAAAATGTCATGTGTTCTCTCATTATTACTATCCATTTATTTCATTATTATTGTATTTCAATAAACTTGGTTATAAGTACCTAGTACCTTTTATATAAAAAATTAAGAAAAAAAATAAAAATGCCATGTGTTCTCTCATTATTACTATCCATTTATTTCATTATTATTGCATTTATGTTTTTTTCTTATCATTAATACAAAGTGTATTCCTACTAGATTAATACAAAATGATATAGACAACTTTTATATATATATATATATATATCCCTTTTAATAATGATTTTGAATTTTTCTTTAAGAAAGACAAATAATAATGATAGCAAATTGACAATGGTTTTATAGTAAATTGACAATTGTTGGAACACTCTAACTAGTTCAATGATCCCATCTAAGTACACTATATTTCCAAATTTACTTCGCAGGGACTAAGCTGCCATGCAAGCCTTGTTTTTTTATTATATTTGTAGGTGATTTTCAATTTGTTACAACTTTATTCCTTTTATATTTTATTCTATCGAACTACTTTAATTAACCATGTTTTTTTACCCATGGAATCGTAGAACAAGAGTAAAATTATTTGGGTTCCTTACCAAGAGTGTCAAGTTGAAAGCTAACATCATGATATTATTCACAGTTTTTTTTCAGGTATGCCCTTTAAACATGCACTTAATACTTAATCCATGTTTAATATCATTTATAAAACCATTAATGAATCTAGACTCTTGATTAAACTTATGATTTCCCAATAATAACACAACTAAAATTTTGTAATAAATGCACTAGGTCATATGCATAGAACCAACTTTGTGATTGGTCACAATATGGAAGATATTTTAGAGGCACATGTTCCTCGATGAGGTCTATTAGGATGTTGACATAAGAGTCTTTATAACATAATCAATAATTCTCTTCATTTTCAATTGGGTCTCGCTTGAGCTTCTTTGAGAGTTACCACTTCCTTAATAGCTCAATACATGTATTATTTACCCGTTTATGCATTCATAACATTATTAATTAAAAATGGTTTGTTTAATCATGTGAACTTTGAATCTAGTTGTATACTTAATCCATATAAATAAATTTTCATTGTCATTATTTATGTAAGGAAGTATGAACCCTTGGGAAAAATCCTATTAAGATACCAACCATTTGAAAGATTATTTGCCAAAGGCTAAGATCTCTCGGAGAAAAAAGAGAAAATACCTAAACATTGGAATCACAATCAAGTAAATCCTTACAGGTAACTCTATAAAAAACATATCGTTCAATCAGACCCGTGAACTTTGTCTAAGGTCCCAACTCCTCCATTTGAAGTGTATGACATGGACATGAATTGGTTGTGCCAAAGGAGACAACCCATCATATGCATGTAATTATGACCAAAAAACCCTTGGGGAGATGAAGAAGTAATGGCACACGTCATACAATTCAGATCCTAAAGGGAAATCAGTCAATTGACCAAATTAGAGGACATGCAATTGGTTTTACTAAAGCTCCAATGTTTTCAATCCTATATACTTAGCAAAAGGACATCAAAACAATGTAAGGAAGAAAAGTTAAACATGTTAGTGTTAAAGCTCCCCAATTGAAATGAGTAACATGATATTGCATATCCTTAGAAATTAAAAAGAAATAATGTTAAAACAAGAGTATGCATAATTAGATATTTAGGCTTATAAGTAATAGGTAAAAAGTGAATATTAGAGTCCATATATTCGAGTATGTAAGAATAACAAACGGAGAGCTATAATAAAAAAGGGACAAGAGTATATGCAAATGTTCTCACAAAAAATTGTCTTTAAATCATAACTCGGAAAATTATAATAATTTAAATCTTCAACAAAGCATGCAACAAGAGTACATTATAGGTCTAGTTTTGTCGGAAAATTATAATAATTTAAATCTTCAACAAAGCATGCAACAAGAGTACATTATAGGTCTAGTTTTATAGCTTTATAGGTCTAGTTTTATAGCTTTAGACAAAAAAAAAAAAAAAATAGCATACAGTCCACATTCCCAATAGAGTCTATCATGTCATTATCCAAAATTTTCTAGCATTCTTCAACACTATATATTCAATAATATATGCCTAATTTTCTAAGAACCTTAAGAAGCATTGTACTTAGTAGAAGGCATGTTGACTGACAACTTCCTCCCACATTCCCAATAGAGTCTATCATGTCATTATCCAAAATTTTCTAGCATTCTTCAACACTATATATTCAATAATATATGCCTAATTTTCTAAGAACCTTAAGAAGCATTGTACTTAGTAGAAGGCATGTTGACTGACAACTTCCTCTTGACTGACATCGGAGAGGCAATTCCCCCGGTTCAAATTGACCAATAGTTTTTTATTTGATGCTTCTAATTGGTCTCCCTTGCTCAAGTTTACCACCATATTCCTGAGAAGATTACATTATGCTTAAGGGACTGCAAACTTTTGCTTGTGTTACACAAGAGTGTTCATGATCATTGCAATTTGAAAATTAACATGACGATCGTTCTCATGAACTTTAGAGGTGACATGGTATATCAATGATCTATTGCATTGAATTTGCTCCTTGTGACTTCTAAGGACTCACCTGATCTCCTATAGCTCTCTATAGTCCATGGAGATTGCACCAAGTTCAAAATCCCTAGTTGTTTTCAACTCCTTTATGAAATTGCTCAATTTCCAACTTTGATGCCATGCATTCCACACCCAAGTTAGCCCATGTGTTCCACCACTCCAAATTGACGAAGGATTGATGCCAATATGTAGAATGGACAATGAAGCCCGACAATGCGAGCCATGTGAAGAATTAATTGGATGATTTTTGTCGTGGTACTCACGATTTAAGGAATTGGGTGGTAATTAGTAACACCATTGTTTTTGAGAGATCCCATTTTTACGGATGCGGCCATATTAGCAAATCGATCGGATTCATAATTATGTTCCCATAACACATGATAGAATGTGATTTTGTGAAAACGATCGACTTCTTGTTTAGCTTTGGCTAATATAGATGCTAATGAATCGTCCATAGAATTCGAATTCATAATCATATAACTCATAATTGTCTTCGAATCACCAACCACAAGTCTAGATTGAATACTTGAATTCTTCGCTATTCTTAGCCCTTGAAGTAATGCACATGGTTCTTCTTAATTGTTAGGTTAGATACCAAGTCCCCATGTAGAGGTTTTTCCTATTATTCTTATGGGGTCTATGATGACCCCAAAACCCGCCACCCCATGATTCCCTTTTGAGGCTCCATCGAAAAATAGAAAATAAGAATGTTGAGCCGATTTCCATTTATGGAAATCAAGAGAGCTCAGATTTCAGTTGTCAGTTTGGTCTAGTATAAACCTTTGGAACTCTTAGGCCTAAATATTGGGGAGAGATACAAAACGATCGATACCATTCTTCTTCTTCTTCACTCAAATTTTGGGTTACATTGACTTGTCTGCTTGTAGACTTGAGATGCTTTGCTAACAACCCTTTGGATTTTGTCACTACTGAAGAGGGATTTTCCACTTTCTGATTGAAAATTGCACCATTCATGTTAGGCCAAATTTCCCAACATACAAATTTTGGTGTTGCTTGCAAAATTCTTTTGAATGTCGCTTTATCTTGAAAAGTTCCACTATAAGCTTGGTCCAATGGGAAAACATGTTTTTCCATGAATCTAACATTTTTACCCTATAATTTATTCCTGTAAAGCCAACTTGACATACTTTGGCTATGAATTTACACTCGAAAAAAAAGGTGATGGATTGTTTTCGTAGTAGAGAGACATAGAGCGCATCTAGAGAGGCTAATTATCCTTTTTTTTAACAATCTTTCAACAATCAATATCTTCTCGTGAATTAAATCCCGACATAAGATGTTGACTTTGGGAAGGCGGTCCAAGTGTCAAATTTGAAACCATATAGCAGATTTAGGGGAGAGCACTATAGACATTAGTTGGTGCAAATATCCCTTTTTTACATTATAAGTTGCTTTACCCCAACCTCTTTGATCGAAAGATCTCGTGTTCCAAGGCACGCAACCTTTGAGAGCATTGAATAGCCGAGGGACACGAGGGAGTAGGTGATGTGGAGGGGAATTGACTTTCCATTTCAACCAATGGTCTGAAGTAATAGACCAACAATATATTCCTATGAGCTTTTCCATATTTTGGTTGGTCATCGAATCTCTTACTAGGTAAAGTTCTTAAATGTTTTCCAGTGCTAAATTACCCACTATGCTACCTTCCAGATGCCAATGTCCTAACCATTGCTTGGAACCCATGTTAGCTTGGATTGTATGATGGGTATTGTTGATCTAATCAAACTCCAAATAAGTGATCCCTTCTTGCTTTTCATAAAGTAATCAATATAGTTCAATCGCTCTCCTCCAAAGTACTTTTTGTTAAAACACACACTGACACTGAGAGGTGGGGGGGGTGAAACAATATCTAGAACTTTTGGCTGCTTTTCACACTTTCATAGATTAACTAAATTAACTGAATAAGATATATGCAGTTCAATTAATTATTCATAAACATATATAACACAAACTGTATGAAGTAGATAAAATATCATTCTTTTATTTATTTAACTTGAATGAATACAAATAAAATCAATCCTTTGATATATTCAACTTCAACTGAATATGAGAGATCCAACTCTTTGATACAAGACCCATCTTGTAGTTCTCAGATCCAACTGATAAATGAGGAATCCAACCCTCGTAACAAGAACTGACTTATTGATCTCGGGTCCAACTGAGATGTGAGGAATCCAATCCTCGTGACAAGACTCAACTTGTAAACAAACACCAACTTGATAGAATGAACTTTCATTCAATCCATTATATATATATATATATACCAAGACACCTTCTTCACTCCATATTCCTTTACTTATATAGTGCTCCAAAGGGAACCACTTTCAAACAATGTGGCCTTTTGGAATGAAACATTCCACCCTTCATTTAATTAACACAAATAGTAAATTTTATTAATTGATTTTTGTACGCCAATTTAGACAGTGATTTTTCGTATGAACATTCTGGAGTGATGGAAACAAATTTTAAAATTCTACGACATGGTTTTTTTGCAGAGCATGCCCAATTAACAGACACATGAGAAATTTCCCCAAAATGTGTGCGAGGTGGCTGGTACAGGTGGTTCTTCGAAGGCAACTTGCCTAGATTTTCCTTTCATCGTCGGATGCCAGATCGACTTCAATAAATATTACCTTTTCGTGAATGTCTAAATCGACCTCCACATATCTTCTTTGTTGGTGATTATCTAAACTCAACTTGTAAACATTTTACTTGATGGTTATATTAAAATCGGTTCCCTCTCAGCTGCTAGTCACTAAAGATTTGAATTGGTCTCACCTTTTTCATATTTGCTTCCTCATTCGACCGACAAACATCTTTTTGGTCGAATAAGCTAGGAGAATTTTTGACTTGAGTATTTCAATTCTAGTTGACCCATCTTGCTTCAATATCGACCCGACTTGTATTTAAGTTTTCTTCGACTTCGACCTTTAGGTTACTTCATTCTTGGACCGACTCAACTTGGAAGAAAACTGACTTGAGAATTTTGACTTTGGTCATCTCGACTTACTTGGACGACTTGTATTTCCCGACTCTATTTTCCTTCGACTTCGACCTTCAGTTGGTCGACTTGTCTTGAAATCTATTGACTTTTCTTCTCCAACTTCCGTCTATTTGCAGGCTTGCATTTGGTCGACTCGTCTTACAGTCGATCAACTTCTAGATAGTCGACCTTATTGTTGTTTGAATCGACTCGACTTGTGACTCGATGGTGTCAATTCTTCCTCACCAAACATCCACCATTGACATTCTATCTCATCTCTGGACTCTTCTTCAATTGAGATTTTCTGGATCACTTTTAATGAACCATGTCTTATTAACTTCTTTATTTGTGATTTGTATGGATCCATATTGGATTATCTATTTACCCTTTTTATCTGGACAATTTATTCTTTTGTGCATGGATGTTAATGACACAATCTCAACCTTATACAATATAGGATGAGTGTATCAAGTTCATACAATATATTAGTCAATATTATCTTTCTACTGATATTCAAGTCACCTTCATAACATTATGTCTAATATTGACAATGCTTGACATTCAAGTCTTCTTCATAACATTATGTCAAATATTGACAATGCTTGACATTCAAGTCACCGTCATAACATTGTGTCCAATATTGACAATGCTTGACATTCAAGTCACCTTCATAACAATATGTCCAATATTGACAATGCTTCTCAAACCAATCAATCGATGATACTTCACCTATTTATCAAGGTTGACATCAATGACAACCAAATTGCCAACAATCTCCCCCTTTGTTATTGACTACAACCTTAGTAAAACAATCTTAATTCCCTTGTGAAATGTATTATGTATTTTGAGTCCTTTGAGCTGACTTTGTTTTACTCTTATCTCTCCCCCTTTGATAACAATGACAAAGGGAATATTTATCTTCTCCCCCCGAGATGATGCTCCCTCCCCCTAAGGTGATTCTCCCCCCGAGGTGATGCTCCCCCTGTCTTTGTCCCATTTATTTTGGACTTTATTTTTATTGTTTATCTCTCCTCTTTTGACATCAATGACAAAGGAAATAAAACTTTTACTACTTGTCTCCCCCTGTGAATGTGTCAGTTGTTATCTCAATCTTTTGGGATTTTTGTGTTCAAATAGGGTTTTATTGTATTCTCCTTTGTTATAACGGACAAGGGTGTGAAACTTACTAATCATCTTGATCTATTTCTTCTTCTTCTTGATATTCTTTAGTTCTTTGATTCCAAGAGATCTTTATTGTTCTTTCGTATCATTAATAACGTTTTTCTGTTCATACTCTGTCTTTATATATTTTGAACTCCTTTTGTTGCTTTCTTATTTAGATATTCTTTGTTTTATTCATCACACTATTCTCCAGACTGATTTGCTTTTGAGAGTTCATCATCACCACTATTTTGTCCACCATAATCTTCTTCATCTTCTTCTTTAGAAATTATTCTTCCTTGAGCTTGTTCCTCTTCATATGCAAAGCTCTTAATTTCACATTCCTTGTTAGGAGTTTCATCCATAAGTTTATTGTTATCAATTTATTCATTTTTAGGTGTAAGATATTCATTCTCTTTCTTGCTTTCTGCTTCAGATTTTCTTCTCCATCTCTTTCCATAAGGCACTCTGTTTGATGAACTTTTCTTTTCTACATTTGCCCTTTCAGATTTATCCTCTCTTATTTTCTTCCAAAGTTCATTAGATTTCCTTCCTGATTTGTATGGATTATTTTTTAAGGGTTGTCTTCTTGATTTCCTGCAGTATTGGGATTTGTGCCCAAACTTATCACAATTGTAGCATCTCATGGTATGATAAAACTTTGTTGTGTGTTCAACATAATTGCATCTCCAACGTCTCATTAAGTTATTGGACCTTCCTGAATTTTTCTTTTGGAGACTCTTGCATTCAAATGCTTTGTGACCAAAGTTTTTAAAAGAAAAGTAATAACCATTGAAGGTGTTTCCATACTCGAGTCTATTGTGACATGAGAAGTCTGCCTTTTGATATGTTTCTTATTTTTTACTTTTATAGCTTCCTCCTTTAACAAAGTTCATGGTTTGTGTTTGGTTTGTGATTGCACTTTTTCTTTTTGAGGAGGATAATCCTTTCTCATATTTGTGAATGGTGTTCCACTTACCACCTTCTTCTTTCTTATTGTACCCAAGACCAATTTTGTCATCGGTTAGTCTTTGACTGTTCCAGATCTTATCCAAGATGGCTGAGCTGTTATGGAATTTGACATTTGCTTTTGTCTTTTCATTCTTCTTTTTGAGGTTGATAACTTCCAATTCCAACATGTGACATTTTTCTTCCTTTTCAGTCAACTGGATCTTTAAGTCTTCTTCTATTTCCTTAGCTTCTTCAAGTTGAGTCTTTAGAATGATGACTATTTCTTCTGTCTCATCCAAGACTTCTGTGCATTTATTGGTTTTTTCATATGTCTTCAACTCTTCTATTTTTTTTGTTAGATCAACAACTCCAGTCTTTAATCTTTGATTTCTTCCTTGTTTTCTAGTTGAATCATTTTCAGGTTGATGACTTCCAATTCCAGCGTGTGGCACGATTCTTCCTTTTTAGTCAACCGACTCTTCAGGGTTTCTTCAGTTTCCTTAGTTTCTTCAAGTTGAGTCTTTAGACTGTTGACCACTTCTTTTGTTTCTTCTAATTCTTCTATGCATTTGTTTAGTTTGTCATATGCCTTGAACTCGTTCATTTATTTTGTTAGATCAACAACTTCAGTCTTTAATCTATTGATCTCTTATTCTTTGTCTTCTAGTTGAATCGTATGTTCTTGCTCTTCATGGTTGTTAGATTGATCTAACTGTTGTAGTAGCAACATATCTTTCTTTTGAAGTTTCTCCAACTCCTCTAGAGTGCACATAGTTGTGTATTCGAGATTGTCAAGAGCCTTCGCATGAACTTCAATGATATATATATCATTTCCTGGTTCCATACAAATCTCTTCTAATGCAGTTATAACATCAGTCTTAAGATTCAATATTTTTTCTTCGGTGATTACTGAGGTATGCATCAATTCCTTGATGGAGTTGTCTTCTTCATTGATTATTAGGGATTGCATCAATTCCTTGTTTGAGTTGTCTTCTTTATTGATGATTGGGGATTGCATTGATTCCTTATTTGAGTTGTCTTCTTTATTGATGATTGGGGATTGCATCAATTCCTTGTTTGAGTTGTCTTCTTTATTGGTGACTGGGGATTGCATCAATTCCTTGATGGTATTGTCTTCTTTATGTGTTTTGTACTTTACTCCGATAAGAACTCTCTAATTGGAGCCATAATAATTTAGTAGAGGTGCAATGTCCCATATTTTCTTTGATTCGATTTGACAGTCCATTCTGGATTGCTTTTAATGCCATTGAATCGTTTCTGTTTGCTTCTTTTTCAGTTTTGGATTTGTTCGTTGAGGTAGTTAAGTACCAAGGCTTACTTACTACTGAGTCCCAAACTCCAGATCCTCTTGACTTCAGATATATTTTCATTCTTTCCCTCCATGAAGAGTAGGTTGTTTCATCAAATAAAGGAGCTTCATTTGTGGAGAGAGCCATTTGTCCATCCATTTGTGTGTTTAGTAGGATCTTCCTTCCAATGATTATACTATTTTTCTTGAAGAAAACTTCACTCTGATACCAATTGTTGAAACACACATTGACACTAAGAGGGGGGTCTTGGCGGGGGGGGGGTGAATCAATGTTTGGAACTTTTGGCTACTTTTCACACTTTCATAGATTAACTAAATTAATTGAATAAGATATATGCAGTGCAATTAATTATTCATAAACATGTATAACACAAACAATATGAAGTAGATAAAATATCATTCTTTTATTTATTTAACTTGAATGAATACAATTAAAATCAATCCTTTAAAATCTTCAACTTCAACTAAATATGAGAGATCCAACTCTCTGATACAAGACCCATCTTGTAGTTATCAGATCCAACTGATAAATGAGGAATCCAACCCTCATAATAAGACCCGACTTATTGATCTCAGATCCAACTGAGATGTGAGGAATCCAATCCTCATGACAAGACTCAACTTGTAAACATGATAAACATGCATTAATCTGATAGAATGAACTTTCATTCAATCCATTATATATATATCCACCAAGACACCTTCTTCACTTCATATTCCTTTACTTATATAGTCCTCCAAAGGGTGCCACTTTGAAACAATGTGTCCTTTTGGAATGAAACATTGCACCACTTCATTTAATTAACACAAATGGTAGCTTTTATTAATTGATTTTCATACACCAATTTAGACAATGATTTTCGTATGAATATTCTGGAGTGATGGAAAAAAAAATTATAATTCTATGACATGGGTTTTTTGCAGAACATGCCCAACTAGCTGACTCGTGGGAAATTTCCTTAGAAAGTGTGCAAGGTGGCCGATACAGGCAGTTCTTTGAAGACAACTTGCCTAGATTTTTCTTTCGTCGTCGGATGCCAGATCGACTTTAGTGCATATTACCTTTTCGTGAATGTCTAAATCGACCTTCGCATATCTCCTTTGTTGGTGATTATTTAAACTCAACTTGTAAACATTTTACTTAATGGTTATATTAAAATCGTTTCCCTCTCAAATGCTAGTCACTAAATATTTGACTTGGTCTCACCCTTTTTCATATTTGTTTCCTCATTCGACCGACAAACATATTTTTGGTCGACTCAACTAGGAGAAATTTTGACTTGAGTATTTAAATTCTAGTTGACCCATCTTGCTTCAGCCTTGATCTGAATTGTATTTAAGTTTTCTTTGGCCGACTTGTATTTCCCGACTCAATTTTCCTTCGACTTTGACCTTCAGTTGGTTGACTTGTCTTCGACTCGTCTTGAAATCGATCGACTTGTCCTCTCCAACTTTCATCAATCTATAGGCTTGCATTCGGTCGACTTGTCTTCGACTCATCCTGTAGTCGATCGACTTCCAGATAGTTGACCTTATTTTTTTTTGAATCGACTCGACTTGTGACTCGATGGTGTCAATGCTTCCTCACCAAACATCCACCATTGACATTTTGTCTCATCTCTAGACTCTTCTTCAATTGAGATTTTATGAATCACTTTTAATGAAACATCTCATATTAACTTCTTTATTTGTGATTTGTATGGATGCATATTGGATTATCCATTTACCCTTTTTATGTGGACAGTTTCTTCACAGTTTCTTCTTTTGTGCATGCATGTTAATGACACAATATCAACATTATACAATATAGGATGAGTGTACCAAGCTCTTACAATATATTAGTCAATATTATCTTTATACTAATATTCAAGTCACATTTATAACATTATGTCCAATATTGACAATGCTTGACATTCAAGTCTTCTTCATAACATTTTGTCCAATATTGACAATGCTTGACATTCAAGTCACCTTCATAACATTATGTCCAACCTTCATAACATTATGTCCAATATT
>ML799426.1:45193-62802 GCA_009831015.1 Picea engelmannii
CACACTACAACATTATTTTAAGATTAGATTTGATGATGTCCCAACATTCTCAATAAAGTGGATTGTGAAACCACCTAGCCTCGAGGCTTTATTTGGCACTAATTCCCAAATTGCTCTATGAATTTCCTCTTCATTGATTTCTCCGATTAGTTCTTAATTATCACTCGGGGTTATTAAAACACTTTGTATGATGCATTGCATGGAGAGATGGAACAAAACCTTGAAAAGGAGGAAGGATTGGCCTCTTTTAGGATGAGAGCCAAAAAGAAGAGTTGGTACTTCCTCCAATATTGCACAACTTTTGTACACACTACAACATTATTTTAAGATTAGATTTGATGATGTCCCAACATTCTCAATAAAGTGGATTGTGAAACCACCTAGCCTCGAGGCTTTATTTGGCACTAATTCCCAAATTGCTCTATGAATTTCCTCTTCATTGATTTCTCTGATTAGTTCTTAATTATCACTCGGGGTTATTATCAAATGTATATTCTCCAACACGACCATTGTGTCCTTTTGATGTGCACCTTCTTTTTCTATGTACAAATCTTCAAAATGGAATCTCACCGCCTCTTTTATCTCTGTAATTCTTTTAAAGACAGACCCATCGTCCATTGAGATTTCTTTAACATTGTTTCTCAAAGTCATGGCTCTTGCTTGCTAATGGAAAAAAGAGGTGTTCCGGTCCCAAGATTTGATCAAAAAACTGCGAGACTTAACTCTCCACATTTCCTTCTCCATTCTTAGTGCTTTATGATAGTTTTGGAAAACTAAGTTTTCTTCATGAGTCAAATCACTGGATATTTCTCTAGATTCCATCATGTTTTGTACGATGGCAAGCTACGATCTACACTCTTCCTTCTCTCATTTTGGTGGGGTAAACACTTTTCTAGACCAATCCTTTAATGTTGATTTCACTGCTTTTAATTTTTGCTCCCATATATAAATTGGGGAGCTCACTATCCAATTACTCCATACCTCAAAAATTGCTTGTACAATTGCTTGATCCTAGAGCTACAAAGGGTTAAAAAAAGGGAGTAGGACCATAACCTGGTGAATTAGACATCAATATAACAATATGATTATGATATGAAGCCACCTAAGGAAGAATCTTGGAAGAAATCAAACAATTTTTGAGAAGGAATTCACTCTAGATAAGAATTTGGTAAACTTACCTTTGGAAGGCTTGATTTCTACTAGTACCTAGTTAGATATCAAATCTTCCATTTGCTCCCATAAGGGATCTCTAACCACACTCCCACCCCTTTCTCTTTACGATGAACAATTACATTGAAGTCATTTACAATAATATTGTTTCGATAGTATTGAGTGTCTTTTAATGCCGATAACGAGTCCCAACAATCCACCTTTTCCTTGTATAATACTAGCACGTAAACATTTATGATGTTTAACTTTTGACGTAAATGATGCTAAGTGAAACTTGTCAAAATCCAGTGTTGGGTTTGAAAAGATTCAGTCATCGACATTCAAATCAAAAGTTAAACATCATAAATATGTTGGGTTTGAATAGAGAAGTCTATATGCAAAAGTTGATTATTCCATATCGTATAGATACCTCTGGATGCACCTTTACAGTTGATTGCTCGACCTCACATCTTTTCCATTGGAGTTTACAATTTTTTATTGCTTCCGAGGCCTCTAATTTTGTCTATCAGAGTAAGATGATAGAGGGCTACTCAGTCTTTACTAGATTCCTTATTGATTCTACTTTAAACTCGCTTAAAGCATCTTTACTATTCCAGGAAACAATGATCATTACTTACTATAAGTTTTTTGAACCTTGCCAGTGGGTGGGGTCGATGATCCTAGTTTCTTTATGTTTCTTGTTCTTGATCCCAAGGATCTTTCAATAGTCGATTGGGTGCCCATACATTTTTCCTTATTTGCAATTTCTTCCTAAATCTCCTTTGTTGGTTTTCTTCCTACCTTTTTGGGCAATTTTTCTTCCACCTCATCTTCTTCCTTCTCTTCCTCATTATTTTTTTGCTGGGCTTTTTTCTGGGTAAAGATTCCATATACAATTGTTGGCTTTTATGGGGATTAATCTATCTCTTCACGATGATATGATATATTGCTTTTTGCTCTAGGTGAAGGAAGCGTTTATGGGTTTTCTTTAATCATTGGCATCGAGAAAGATTCCCAGTAAATGCTTGATTGGATACTAATGTCTCAATCATTGGCATGGATTCATCTTAAACCAGAGCTTCATGCATATTTGTTCCTTGATTAGCATTATCTTTCTTTGGCCACTTTGGAGATTTCCTTGTCGAGTCCTAATTATGGGGTTTACAAGGATCGACCGCCTGAGAATATTGGTTCGACTCCATTGATTTGTAGGGCCCTGATTGATCCTATCCCGCTGATGTTGGCTCAATGCTTGAAAAAGGAGCATTTTGCTTTACATTCAATTTTTTCCTCGTTACTTGCTGCCATTGTTCTTCATTCTCTTGAGCTAGTTGATCCGCTTGAGGTTTTTTTTTTTTGCAATCCTTCATGAAATGTCCATACTGATGACAAAGCTTACACTTAAAGGGAAGCTGCTCATAATATATATGATGTACATGTTTCTAGTTGTCCAAGGATAGTTATATGGTTTTAGGCAAACCCTTTTCCATGTCTACTTCTACACATATGTAGGTGCAAAGAAACATGCTCTCCTTCAGTTCATATCTATCAATGTACTTGCACAGGGCATCACCTATGCACTTCATGGCGTCTTCATTCCAATAATGTAATGGTAAATGCAACAAACGAACCCACACTAGCATTGTTGAAGAGACATTGTGCTCTGGGTTGAAATCCAAAGTCCACCTATTCAAATACATACCTATGGATCCAAAAAAATGGGATCAATTTTGGAAGATGAGATCTATGTCCTATTTTCTTCAAACAGAAAGGCATAGAATCCTCGTCCACAAAAATAATGAGTTAACTTGCCCTTGTTAAGCACTTACCAGTTCCTTTGTACCCAAGCTACCATGGCTCTAGATGAAGGCCACACCCTTATGAATTGTCCAACCAACCCTCTTTTGGCAAGGGCCAATACCATATGTTGAGAAGCTGTAGAAGGAATGGAGACTTTAGGGATTTCATCTAGTTTCTTAACAAATTTAGAAGGTTAAGCTTTAATCGTCTTCCCAATAGCTGTAACTGAGGCTGTAAATAGAACTAGTACTCTATGACGTAGAAGAGATTCACAATTTTTTTCTTAGAAAGTCAACAAAGTTTATGTGTTCTTCCTATTTGTTTGAATAATGTGACAATTGAGAATCCATAATGGTGGATAATTTGGCAATATGTAGCAACTTTCTCTAAAATTGAACGAACTTTTTAATAAAAAGAAAAACATATCATTGATCTTCCTAATTGCACAGTATGTAATTTTTAGTCTTCATTCTATGTGTATGAAAAATCTATTTATTACATAACTTACATATATGTTGATTACAAGGTATGCAATTTTTAGTCTTCATTTTTTATGCATAAATGAATTTTTGAAAAATTGTGGGACACTAGGATTATATAAACTTAACCACTCAAAATCCCTCAATTGTTCACCAAAATTTGGACAAAATTAAAAAAATAATATCCACACAAAATAACCAAAACATAGAATATTTAGACTAATACTTAATTATGACAAAAATAATATTTAAAAAAAAATAAAATTTTAAAAGATAATATAATCATTTTTAATTTCAAAATAAATACAACAATAATAAATAAAATAATAATGAATAAGTTAAAAAAAATTTCATATAATAAAGTATACATCTCTTTTCGTTACCATATTACTTATACTAAAAAAAAAATGGAATGATGGATATCTGATACATACACCTATCATCTCCCACAGAGTGGGTGAATCATGGTACCCATCAAAGATTATGTAAAACAAAACAGGCCCTTTTTTTTGGGTTAAAGATGGGCTACTCCCGCCTAGATAACAAATTTGAAAAATATATGAGCCTAGTGTTTGGAATAAAATAAAAAGGAGATTAATTTGATTAAAATAGAAGAAAGAAAATACAAATTTAGTTTTTCATGTGCACTTTGAACAGAAAAGGAGGAGCAATTGGAAAAACCATTAAGATGAAATCTGTAACCGTCTCTCGAAAAAGGGTAAAATTCTTATGATTTACTATGCATGCCTGCATGACCTTCATATTCTTCTTCTCATGGAAACGGATGCATAAATCTATTCATTTCAAAAGAGAGACACAGATATCTGTTTCATCGCAGACTGGGTGAAAGGACTCCGAAACTTCGAGACTTGAACCGGCTCAATTCCATAAACACCGACTACAGTTAAAATTGCTCACAAAGGCGGGTGCTATCGCACTCTCAGGGTTTGGAGTGAAAAATTTAAAGAGAGTCAGTGCAATTCGAAGTCGAGACCTTTTGATGTAGCGGGGAACTATAATCTGTTGTAGCGGGGAACAATAATCTGTTCTCTCTGAATGGGAGCGAGAAATTGTTGTTGTCTTTTCTTAAGGGATTGGGAGATACAATGGGTGCCCTAACGGACCAACTCAGGACCTCCACTAAGTCCCCACCACTATCGTCCTATTCTTCTTCAAATAACGGAAGCAAGAGCAGGAGTAGGCTCTTCTCTCAGCGCCTGGAAACGGAGGAGAGGAGGAGGTACAAGCGAAGCACGACTCCGCGGAGCACCCCAAATCAAATTTCATGGTCTCAGAAGAAGAAGCAGCGCTTGGGTTCTCCTCCTTCTGCTAGGTCTCACCACAGTTTGCTTCTGCCGCGATCCGAACCCTCGACCTCAGCGACAAACCTCACCAGTCATCAGCGACAAATCTCTCCAGTCACCGTGATCAGGACGTTAGAATCTTTTCCTCCCCCTTCTCCTTTGACGAGGGCTGTGCAGGGTCCCCAGCGTCCGCAGCAGCACTCCAGGATGTTCTCCGTGCCAAAACAGTTGGGGGAAAGCGTTTCAGAGGTCCAACATTTGGAGGACGAGAGTCGGGTTTGGTCCAAACTGGAGGATCAATTCAATAGGTGCCATGAAGAGTCGTCTAATTCTAAGGCCCTGGAAGCTTTGAAGAGGAGACTTGCTCTTTTGCAGAAACAATTTGACGATGCCCAAAGAAATGATAATCGTGCAAATGGACTTTTCACTCGGCAGAGGGTGCTTCAGATCAGCCCATCTTCATCATCCACAATCGCAGCTCATGTTGATGTAGAGAGGGGGAGAGAGGCTAGGCCGGGGCATGACAGAGAAGTAAAGCCCGGTGATGGCAGAGAAGCGAAGGCGGGGAACAGTCAGCCTTGGTATGAGCTATATGGAAATGCTCACAAGAGGGATTTCACATTGAAGCGCTTAGACTTGGAGCTTGAATTGGTCAGCACGAAGTTTGCTGCATTGAAGTTTACATCGAAGGAGCTGTTCAAGAATAAGGAAAAGGAAGCAGAAGTGGAAAAAAAATCAGTAAGTAATATATTTTGCAGCTGACAGGTTTAACTAATTAATGCTGAATATAGTTATAGGGTTTGTAGGAAATTTATTCATCTGACATGCTTGGAGCATACTCCTAAGATTATTTTTTGCCTCGAAATAAACGGTTTAATTGATTACTCAAGGCTATTGGCTTTCAACTCTCCGTGAGCTAGTAATGAATCATCCTTATTTGTATGTTTTAAGTAATTGTTACAGCACAGAGTTTAGTAGACAACGATTATAGAAGCTATTCATAGGACAATGCAACACGTGGAAAATAAATAGTTATGGCAAATGGCACGTACTAAAGGCTAGTAAACAGTTGTAGGCCATAGACATGGATGCAAATAGTGAAGATATAATGCGAACCTAAGCGCTTGCCCGTAGGTTGCCTTGAAAAGAACCCTTGGGTCATGACTACCAGATTTGCCTATAGGTTAGGACATTTAAGGCAATTGTTCTTGTCAATGCATCACAAATCACATACACAAGGCTAACAAAAGTCCTTGCGGGTAGTGCCAGCTTTGTGCATTTGTCTTCCTCCGCTTTTTGTACTTCCATTTCTCTTATTACTTCCTTAAGCTCTCTTAAATGCTATTTTACTGGTTTAAGAGAAAATCTCTTACCTTTGCTGTCTTTCCTTCCGTTGTTCATATACTTGACCAGTTGCTTATGGTACTTGCTTCTATCATAGATAGTCTCCTCAATCCTCTGGTCAAAATCTTGATTTTTCCCAGTGAAAGGTGAGGATCATATCTCATCTTGTAGTCAAAGGATATAGCATATACTGCCTTACAATTTAATAAGTTTACTTTATGTGTTTTTCGACATCCTTGGGTCTGACATGCATATTTATTTCGTCATCATGTTGATGAATTTATCTCAACAATTATCTTTGTCGATCAATAAAATCAAAGTTCCATTCAACATTCCATTCCAGATTGTAGGAAAAATAAGCAACTTGTTAAATAATGGGTAATGATTTTAAGTAAGCAAGACAATCATCTATTAGTACAAAATCTAAAGATGTGCTAATAGTAATACTGATGTAAACAACTACATAGACTGACGTAGTAATCAATCTGTGTTTGACTTGGTGCACACCAACAAACTTGAAGGGGAAAGGAATGATGGAAATTGACCAACCAAAGAAAACACGTGGAAATGAGAAAATGAATGTGGGGAAAGAAGTACACATGGCATTTTGTTGGTAACGGGGCACTTATAAATGATTTGTGTTATTTTAAAATTTAAATAGGTCAATAGGATGGGTATGAGTAGGATGGAAGATTGTGAAGGGAAACATGATATGCAACATTGAAATGTGAGTTGTAAAAAAGAAGAGAACAAAGCCTACTATACTCGGAAGTTAGTTAAAATATTTGTTTTTGTCCACAAACAATAGTCTTACTATAACCACGTCAAAAAATTGGCTAACAAACTTGAAAGGAAAAGGAATGATTGACATTGGCCAACCAAAAAAAACATGGGGAAATGAGACATTGAAAGTGGGGAAAGAAAATACACATGGCATTTTGTTGGTAACGGGGCACTTATAAAGGATCTGTTTTATTTTGAAATTTAAACAGGTCAATATGATGGGTATGAGTAGGATGGAAGATTGTGAAGGGAAACATGATATGCAACATCGAAATGTGGGTTGCAAAAAAGAAGGGTTGCAAAAAAGAAGAGAACCAAGCCTAATATACTTGGAATTTAGTTAAGAAGTTTGTTTTTTCCCTCAAACAATGATCTTAGTATAACCACATTGAAAATATTGTCTTGAATATCTAGGTTATCCTCTAATAAGTGGTTTCAAAATTTTGAATAATATCTTGGATATTTCAGTTCCCCAAGAAAATATTATGATAGTTCTTGGCAAAATTTTTTCAAAGAACAACTTGTAAATGATATTTTTTGCAAAATACTCAATAGATTTGCTCTTATTGCATTGTTATCGAAGGTACAGCTTGGGGCTTAGCAGACGATAATTAGAATTAGTAATCACTAGAACAAGAATTCACAGGAGTGCTGAAATCTTACCAAGATGTATCAATGCATTTAAATCAAATCACCAAATGCTACTCAAAGCAACATACAAATATGATATTGATTCGGCGTCTTATTAAATTGAAGGGTAGGATGTTGTTGTGAATGTTGAACTCAATGTTCTTTGCATAAATGTATTGAATTAAGGAGATATTACTTTATTATTTTCCTCATCTCAACTCTAGTCTAATCATGATTTTAAAGGAAATATTTAGAGTTTGGTTAGTATTAATTAGGACAATATTAGTTTAAAACATTAATGTCTTTGAGATAAATGTATTGGAGTGAGAAATTAATTAATTAGATTATCATATTTTTCTCTATGCTAAAGCATGCCAAACTTATCAATGAGATTTTATTCTAGCAAGTGATTATTTCAACATATATTTTAAATTGATTGGGATGGGTTTGAATGTGTCACATGACATGGAGATACAGGGAATTTAGTATCCGATACAAGTACGTAGACCCCCCCAAAATAGGATATGCAAATATTATCTATATATAATTTGAAGAAAGGTAGAGAAATGAAATATAGATATAGTTAACACCAAGAATCTCGAGAGATAAGTTAACCTCCACATATTATTTTGCCTCCTTGCTTAAAGGATGAATGATTTTTGGGCCTAACCAAGCCTTTGTAGCAATTTTTAAACCCTAAAAATGTGCTTTTGTGTGTTGTTTTTAGTGTCTACAGTTGGACACGTGAGCCTTGCATGTCTAATACATGTTGGATACGTGTTCGGCATGGGGACATGTATCTGAAGTGTGTTGGACATGTGGGACCCTCATGTCTCGTGTATTCACATGGATATGGGATATGAAGAGTTTTGTATATATATCAAACTAAGAAATCTTTCAGGGATTTGAGTATCTGATATGGGTACGTAGACCCTCGAAACAAGATATGCAAATATTATATATATATATATATATATATATATATATATATGTATGTAATTTGAAAAAAAGTAGAGAAATGAAATATAGACATACAATTAACACCTAGAATCTCGAGAGATAAACTAACCTCCACATAGTATTTGCTTCCTTGCTCAAATGGCGATTGATTTCTGGGCCCAAACATGCTTTTAAAGCAATTTCTAACCAAAAATGTGCTTTTGTGTGGTGTTTTTAGTGCCCACATGTCGGACACATGAGCCTTGCGTGTCTGACACATGTTGGATATGTGTTTGCTATGGGACATATATCTGAAGTGTGTTGGACATTGTGGGACTCACGTGTCTTGCCTATCCACGTGGATATGGGAAATGATGGGTTTTGTAAATAATTCAAACTAAGAAATCTTTCAATTCATGCATTATTTGAACTGTTTTCAAGTCGTTCATTTTTTTTCTCTCAAAAATATTGATTACTGTTGGTTGATGTTTCATAGAAACATGGCTATGAATATCAGAATATGATGTTAAAATATCCCTAACTAGACACTTCTGATTAAGTTGATACAGCAAGCATTGGAGGATGCGTTTGCACCGCTTAATGATGATGAGGAAGCAGATGTATCGCTCGCTTTAAAGGGTTGGAATAGGTACTAATATCCTGGAAATATTCATATCTTTTGATAAGATCAAGGATTATGTGAGAAATGCTGTATTATTATCTAATTAGGAGTTGACATCCTTTAATTTTTTCATGAGAGTGATTTTTGTATTTGCAGCAGAGAAGTGTTGGCGATGCATGAAAATTCTAATATTGAAATAACAAGAGAAATATTGCAATGCCTATTGCCCGGTGGATGGTTGAATGATGAAGTAAGTCCATAAAAATATTGTGCATTTATAGTGTTACTAAATGCAAGTCGATATTGTGTTCCTGAAACTTTCTTTCATTTTATATATTTGTTTATTCTCTCACGTGGAATGTTTTCTATATAACTATAGGTCATAAACTTATATCTAGAATTGTTAAAGGAGAGGGAGAAACGAGAGCCAGATAAATTTTTGAAATGTCACTTCTTCAATACATTTTTCTACAAAAAGGTGTGTTACTCATACATATCTGTATTAAATTGTCAAAGTTCTCTTATTTTTTACTTGGTATTTGCATGCCAATTGTATTCTAACACGTGTTGCTAATTCTTTAGGTTTTCTTCCATTAGGGAAAAGCAACTGTATTATTAACATCATAAAGTTTCTTTATGAACATTAAGTAAATGTACACTCTTGTTAAATAGTCAGTGCCATTAACATAAGCATGCACAATTTTTTTCTCTAATAAGGTTTGTGTTGTTTTTTTATTGCTGGGCACCACACATGTCCGGTAAATATAGGTATCTCACAAAAACTAAACATGAAAATAGTCATGCTAGCCAAAGAGATTTAATTCAAGCATAGCCTTATGAGCCTTACAAGCCATATTTAGCTAAATATTAAAAAACTTAAAAATTACAATGATTATGTGTCGCACATTCTTTTCTGCATATCTTTTGTTCTTTTATAGAACCAAAGGTTACACAAATTGTGGGTGCAGGTTGGAATTGGCAGAAGGATCAGATGGGGTGTGACATCCTTCTCAAATTTAGGAGTCGGGTGTGTGGAAATATAGTTTTTAATAAAAATATATATTCATATGCAAGAATATATACTAATATCACACGTTCATTTTTGCATATATTTCTTTTATCTTTTGTTCTTTCATAGAACCAAGGTTACACAATTTATGGGTGTGGGTTGGAATTGGCAGAAGGATTAGGTGGGGTGTGGCATCCTTCCTGAATTTAGGAATCTGGTGTGTTGAAATATAATTTTTATAAAAAAATATATTTATATGTAAAAAATAAATTTTAAATGAAATATTAGTGGACAAATCAGAAAATTCAGAATTGTTAGCTTGTGTGTGGTTTATAAATTAAGCAAATCAGAATTTTTTCTTGATGATAGATATATTATAATGGTTCACCATACTGCATGCAATGTACATTTCAGTCATATTCTACCAAGATGTTGGTTCACACTCCATGATTTCAGTCCTTATAGGTTTGTTATCCAATGTTAGAACTTCTCTTCTTATTGATTTGGATCCAAAGCAATTAATAGTAATACAATCCGAGCTACACAAACCTTTAATTATAGTTTGGGTTTTTCAAGCACTTCAAACTACCTTTGTTTCAGTTCATTATGATTATCCATGGTGTTTGTGTTGGTGTAATTAATGTTCCACTATGTATAGTCAATGTAATCTTGACTTAGTGGACATTAATGTCTTTAGTGTAAGGCTTGTATGGTCTATCACTAATGTGGTGGTTAGGAGGTGCCCTTAGTGGTCCCTTTTTAATGTGTTGGTTAGGAGGTGGCCTTAGTGTTCTCTCATTATTGTGGTGGTTAGAAGGTGGCCTAGTGGTCCGTAATCAATGTAGTGGTTAGGCTAGAGCTAATCAGTATATAAATGGGTCTTGTATCCCCATTATTGAAATGAAGAATGTAATCTTCACATTTGGCCATACTCGACATCAATTGTAATTTTATATTATATTTCTAGGTTTGATTAAGGACGACCTAGTCAACTGAATGTAGGCTCATAATCCCTCCTTGGGGAAAGCGCCCTACCTTTTTAGTTGTGTATAATACACAACTCTTATTTGTGATCATTCATTCATTCTTATACAAGTGATTTAACCTAAGGACACAATAAAGGTTTGCATTGTCTTGTTCTTGGTTTGATCTATCTTGTGCTTGGGTTATTTCTTTTTCTAGCACACTTGTGCCAGGGTTTATCTCTCTCTTTAGGGCGACACCTCTCTTGGTTGCCCTCTTTCTTCATTGCAAAATTTGCGTTGGTTTTGGTTTCATTATATTCTCTTGCTAACACTCGTGAATCTCAACATGGTATCAAAGCACGTGAGAACCTTGTTGACTCAATTCAATTATTGTTTTAAGGTCAACACCTCTTTCTAGGGATTCCCAGCGGTTAAAACCCTCTTTTACAACCAACACACTCTCCTCTTTTATTGCAGATTTGTTTTTCGGAAGTTGTTGGTACCTTCCTAGGGTTTAGAAATCTCTTTTACAACAAGTGCACTCCTCTTTATTCTACTGCTTCCTAGGTCTGGTACTGCTTCCAAAATTATTCTATCTGTCAAGGTTACAGTGCTCGGGGGTGGTTGCGTGCTTATGGTTGGGTGACAATATTGAGATATTGTTTATGGAAAAACGAGCACATCGAATATTTTAACAGGTTATGGGCCCACACCACCTTCAGGACAGTCTAACCACTGGAAGGTAGTGCAACAGTTCTTTGTTAAGCTCGTTGTGGCACTAGTTACAACTGCAGCTAGGTCTGATTGTGCAACTGCAACAAACCCTAGCCCTTGTGTTTCGGCACTTCTGGTGAAGAGTTTGACCTAATTTCTTGACATCCTAGTGCATCCTAGCCTAGCACACCTCTTGGTACCCTCAACTAGCAAAAACGTCATGTTTGATTTTTTGGTCAAAGTCAAAGTCAAAGTTTGTCTGGTCAAAGCCAAAGGTTGACTGGTCAAAGTCAAATGTTGACTTTTGTTCAAATTGATTTTGTGGTCAAAGTTGAAATTTTAGAGTTTCTATCTTGTTCTAATCATTGAATCCTCTGATTCAATTTCTAATCTCTTCTTGTCAAGATGGTATCTAGTTTCAAATTGGAAGACAAGCTGGACGAAGCTACAAGATTTCAAAGGTATGCACTTGCATATGCTAACCAAGTTATATCATCTAGCAAAACATGAGTGTGTTTGCAGAGAAAGTACTAGAGACCTTGTCCAAGCTGTAATGTTGGATTTAGTGCATTCAGAGGAACAAGCGCATCCCTCCATAGCAGTTGAGGCTTTAGGTTCCAGGTTTGATTAAATTGTTAAGCTTCCAATTTGCATATTTCAAGGGTGATAGTTGCTACTTTACAAATTGTGAAAGCAGTCTTTGAAAGATTCTATTATTGCTAGGTGCAATGAATACTTGATTGCATATGAATACCATTGATATAGATGCTTATTGTACTTGTTTGCAAGATGAACTAACATCTCCTCTAGAGTGATATTTCTTGTTTTCTCCCAGGTAGGTCACCTTGGTCATACTATGATGATCACCATGAGATTGTTATTCATTCTTCTTACCATAGATATGTTATGAAAACGTTATTATACTGTAAATGTTTTTTATTGTTCTTGTCTCGGGCAGGTTATCTTACAAGATTCCATGAAGGCTACCATGGAGATATATTTGTTTGTTACAAACAGGTTACTATGAAAGAATGATTGATCACAGCACTGGAAGAGTGTTGAAGAATGTTGTCTGCTATTTTCCTTGTTATTGTTCTTGTTCCAGGCAGGTCACAGTTGATAGCTCTAGGAGGGAGCTACAGTGACAGTTGCAAGCATGGAGCAGATGACTTCATCAATGGTGAAGCAGATGGTCTCACCAAGTATCAATTATAAAGGAAGTGTGGAAAGCAAAAGGAGTTTTTGTACATCCTTCACTCAGATGCATGTCAACCCTCTCACTAAATGGGTATGTACAATATGTTTCATTTATTGATGAATTCTCACATAAAACTTGCATTTGTTTCATGGAAGCAAAAGGGCAAAGTAATTAATAAGTTTGAGAAATTCAAGCACTTGTGGAAATCTTATCTGAAAAGAAGTTAAAGATCTTGAGGTTCGATAATGGAGGAAAGTACACCTCAGATGATCTCCAAGACATTTTGTAGAGAGGACAGGATTAGGAGGAAGATCATCACTTCCTACAATCCTCAACATAATGGTGTGGAAGAAAGAAAGAACGATCCATGATAAAGACTGCCAATGCATTTGTGGGTTGAAGCAGTTAGAACCGTGATGAGGTCCATGATAAAGATCCTGTAGATCCCAGGATTGCAGATGCAGAGAGAGGTAAGAATGTTGTATCAAACATGGAAGAACCACATAGATCTGAAGATCCACACCATGATAAGACTAAGAAGGGAAGACCAACTTGGGCTCTTGAGATCATTCAAGATGTAGAGAAGTATGGTGCTCCAGATAGAATTTTCAGAGAAAGCAAGAAGTCAAAACCATATTTCAGTTACAAAACCTTCCACCTTTGAGGAAGCAGTCCAGTAGAAAGAATGGAAGGAGGCTATGATGGAAGAATATCAATCCATCATGAAAAATTATGTATGGGAAATTGTGCCTATATGAGTTTACAAGATAAAGCATGCAGTGAATGAAAATATCGATAAATACAAAGCGATATTTGTGGCTAGAGGGTTCTCCCAGCATGAGGGAGAAGACTATGATGAGACAGTTGCTCCAATCGCCAGATACACCTCTACTAGAGCCATCATATCTCTAACAACATCCATGGGTTGGAGTTTACATCAGATGGATGTAAAGACAGTGTTTCTCAATAGTGTAATTGAGGAAGAGGTATATATAAAGCAACCTCAAGGTTTTTGAGGTACACCAGAGAGAAACCCATGTATTCAGATTAAAGAAGACCTTGTATGGACTCAAGCAAGCTCCAAGAGCTTGTTGTAGAGCCTCTCACTATTCAGTGTTAAGAAAGAGCTAGCCTCGGAATTTGATATGAAGGATCTTGGTCTCATGACTAAAAGCACATCATAAGCGTGGTGAAATCTTCCAGTGGCAACGAAAGCATGTTGTAAAGATTCTTTAGAAGTTTGGGATGATGGATTGCAAATCCATGGCAACTACCATGATAATAGATTTGAGGAAGTTGAGAGACTCTGATTCTGATCTAGTAGACTCGTCCCTGTACCGACAGTCGATTGGCTCCTCGATGTATTTGGTAAATACTAGGCCGAAAATATGCTTTGCTGTGAACATGTTGAGTCAGTTCCAGGTGGAACCTAGACAAGAGCATTGGGTGGCTGCAAAGCATATCTTGAGACATCTTCGTGGGACGATAATGTATGGTTTGAGATATACCTTAAACAATGATGTACAATTGCATGGATTTACTGATTTAGATTCGACAGGGAGTGCATATGACAAAAAGAGTACTTTTGGCATGTGTTTCAGTATGGGATCTGCTATGATATCATGGGCTAGCAGGAAACATAAGTCTGTTGCACTCAACACTGTAGAAGCAGAGTATATTGCAGCTTGTGATGCTTGCATGGAAGCAATGTGGCTCCGTAAGTTGGTTTCTGGACTATTTGATCAGGTGTTGGATTCGATCGTGATATATTGTGATAACCAGAGCTGTGTGGAGCTCTCAGAGAATCCGGTGTTCCATGACAGGTTGAAGCACATTGAGATCAAGTACTATAGTTCAGAGGGGAGAAGTGGTTCTCCAATATATCTCCACAGATGAGCAGACTGTAGATATTTTGATGAAGCCTTTGTCCAAGATAAAGTTTACATACTTGAGGGACAAGCTAGGGCTCGTGGACCTTAGTTGAAAGGGAGGAGATGACTTCCTCTGTTGGGAAGGAGCACTGATATGTGGCATCATGGACTGTCAGTGAGCTGCGGGTTTGTATCATGCTAGTACAACTCAGAGATGATTATACAACTTAGAGATGATGCTTGCATCATGCTAGATATGATCATGCTAGTACAACTCAAATATGATATAGATGGTTGGAGTTGTTGATACAGTGGCCTGAGGAGCATTGTGCTAGTACAACTTAGAGATGGACATATAGCTTAGAGATGATGCTTGCATCATGTTAGTTATGTTCATGCTAGTATAGCTTAGAGACGATGTTGGTGAGCCGCATCATGCTAGATATGATCATGCGAGTGCAACTTAGATATGATGCATTGACATCATGCTAGATATGTAATGCTAGTACGGCTTAGAGATGATCATGCAACTTAGAGATGATGCAAGAGGGCTCGTGTCATGCTAGATATGATCATGCGAGTACAACTTAGATGTGGCATACAACTTAGATATGATGCATTGGCATCAGGCTAGATATGTCATGCTAGTACGGCTTAGAGATGATCATACAACTTAGAGGTGACATAGTGAGGCACTGATCTACATCATTCAAGTACAACTTAGAGGTGGACATACAACTTAGAGATGATGCATTGGCATCATGCTAGTACAACTTAGAGGTGATGCAACTGATGACATTGTTGATGCAGGATGATCTCAGATGATATGATTTGATTGTTGTGGAGACTGTATGTCTCTGGACAATAGCTGTATGCTACTGTGGTCGATGTGTTCCATTGGTAGTGACTGTGTATCACCGGTTAGTAGCCGTGTGCTACTAGGAGTGGTTGTGTACCACAGGGTAGTAGTTGTGTACTACTATGGATAGACACAGTTGTGTTCTATTGGATGGCATTGTAGCAATTGTATGCTACTATTTGATTGCCATGGAGACTACCACTAGTGTTGGAGATGATTGCCAGCTAGATGGATTGTCAGTGTGTTGGTGGACAGACATTCTTCAGGTGGAAAATGGTCCAGGCAGAACAGATTGCCAGTGAATAGACATTCTTCCTGTCGAGAATGGTCCAGGTTGACAGATTGTTGACGTATCATGGACTGGTGTTTTCCTAAGGCACATATTGTGGCCCGATTAGGAAAATGGTTCAGGACCGATATTCTCCTGAGGCACAGTTATTGGCATGTTCAGGTTGAATAGTTTGCCCCTAAGGACATGACGTCCCGATTATGGTTGTTGATACATGACTGATATTTTCTAAGGCATATGGGTAGAGATTGATCTCTATGGTACATATGACCCGATTAGAAATAGTTCGAGACTGACATTCCTGTAGGAATGGTCTTTTTAGCCCATGGCGTGGCTTTGAACATCTTGGAGGACTAACATTCTTCTAGGACATATGTTTGGATTAGAAGAATGGTCCTTGTAGCCCATTGCGGGGCTTTCAACATCTGCGGGGCTTTCAACATCTGTTGGGACAACTATACTTCTAAGACGTATGTTCGGAATAGAAGAATGGTCCTTGTATCACTCTAAGTAAGTGACTTATTCAACATCATGCCTGATTACTTAGATGGAGTATGGCCTCGAGAGATGATGCAGTTGATGCTATCAGATGATATTGATAGTGGTGATGTTGCTCGTGAGTTGATCTACGTGATCATGAGATAGCCTGTGTGGCTATGATGATGCTACAAATAGAATGGTCTATTTGTGCTCAAGACCATTACCGTTAATACCTCCCTAGCTAGGAGGGAGTGTTGATGTTACGGTAGCTGTGGGAGGTATTAACCTCCATGTGTAACCTCTGACTAGATTAGAATGTTCCGGAAGCTAGAGAAACCCTAAACATATGTGTAGAAACCCTAGAAGACATGTCAACTCAATAAAAGAATTAATATTTAAGTATTAGCCTCTAAAAGAAGTAGTCGGCCTGGACATGTGACAAAAAGCACTATAAATAGAGGGTGCTTGAGCCCATTTGGTCATCCACTCACGCTCACACAAGTCAAGTGGTGTGCAAGTTTGGAGGAGTGCAGTTGCAGCTACTGCAACTGGGTTTTTGGTCTTGGTTTCTATTTTGTGGTCTCTCTGTTTGGTGCGCTATTCTTGGAGAGAGAGATACGCTATCTCTTGGTTATCTATTGGGTTTGCTATTGCTTCCAGAATTATTCTATCTGTCAAGGTTACGGTGCTCGGGGGTGGTTGCATGCCTATGGGTGGGTGACAATATTGAGATATTGTCTGTGGAAAAACGATCACATCGAATATTTTAACACTTCTTTTGCTATTTTTTGAACCTTATGGACTCAAAATGGCCATTTGCCTGATTGAATGGGGCTAATTGTCATGTTTGGGCAGACCAAATGATTGCCCTTTTTCGAAGTAAGGGTTTATGGATGTATTTGACAAAACCTCTTCATCTGGTTGATGATTGTTAATTTTCAAACCACGGTACTCAAATTCTACACTTAGAAAGAATAACCTAAATACTAGGTAGCTGAAAATTTGAAAGCTTCAATGAAAACAATAGATCTAAGTATGCTAATCTACAAATACATTGTTAGAATATGCAAGATGTGTGCTCGTTTTACCATTGACAATACCCTTGTCACCCAACCATAGGCCGAAGCCACCCTTCGAGCACCTTAACCTTGACAGAGAATCACTCCGGAAGCAA
>ML799426.1:113617-124580 GCA_009831015.1 Picea engelmannii
GCTTATACAATGTTCAAGAGATAACTCAAACCAATACAGAAAGTCCTCCCCAAGAGATGCGCCACTCTTCTTCTCCTCTCTCCAACTTCTAATTGCAGCTTGCCTCATAAGATAATGAGCAAGTGAGTTGTGTAAGAAGTGAATCGCTAGCCTCTTATTTATATCAATCCGACACGTGTGAAAGGTCACCATCTGGCAGGGCCGACCTCTCACTCTGGGTGGGTAAACCCATCTTTAAGTAATTCTGGGCCTTCCATTATAACTGCTGGGGCCGACTTCTTATTCTGCACTTTGTAATTGTCCGATGACCAATCCACAAAAGGGGATTTGGTCCTTATACAATTACCGACATGATTGATGCTCAATGGGGATTAATCCAATAACAATAATAATAATAATAATGACATGATTAATCCACAATGGGGATTTAATCCAATAACAAAATATTAATAAGAATTCTCTTCGCAGTTACATTATTTCAACAAAGGTAAGTATGCAATCGATGTTTTAAAGAGGTATCAAAAGAAGGATTGCAAATCTATGCTACACCCATGATCACTAATCTGAAGAAGGTGACAACTTCAGATTCAGAGTTGGTGGATCCCATGTTGTACAACCAACTGATAAGTTCTTGATGTTGCAGTGAACACCTTGATTCAGTTCATGGTGGAGCCTAGGCAGGGGTATTGGGTAGCAACAAAGCATGTGCTCAAATATTTCAGAGGCAAATTGGAGTATGGTTTAAGAGTTGTTGGATATGTTGAAGTGAACTTGTAGTGGTATTCAAACTCAGATAGGGCAGGCGATGTAGCAAATAGTAAGAGCACCTCGGGGTGTTTCTTTAGCTTGGGTTCAACAATGATATCCTAGTTCAGTAGGATGTAGAATTTCGTGACACTTAGCTCAAAACAAGAAACCAATACTGCTAGTTGTGAAGCCATTTGGCTTTGCAAATTACTTGCATGATTGTTTGATCATGAGTTGGATCTCATAGTCATTTACTGTGATAATTAGAGTTGTATCAAACTCCCTGAGAATCTAGTGTTTCATGACAGGTTCATGCACACAGAGATTATATATCACTTCATACGAGATAGGATTCAGAAGGGAGCAGTGAAACTCTAGTATATTCCTACAGATCAATAGGTAGCTGATATTCTGACCAAGTCCTTAGCAAAAGGGAAGTTTGAAGCATTCAGAGACAGACTTGGATTTGTGTAGAATTCCTTCCTCACCAAGAGGGAGTGTTGAGAAATGTAGGTCGAGAAGGAACTTCTTGCACTGGTTCAATGTGAATGTGTAGGAAGTGGTTCAAGGCATTTCTTTAGTGACCACTTAGGAAAAGAGGGAAATAATTCTATCTTTTAATTTCACTTTAAAAATAAAAGAGAAGTGAAAGTCTAATGTTTTGAAGTCGACTAGTTTTAAGAATCTTATAAAAATGTTCTAGAAGTTGTCGAACATTAGTGACTTAGATTAAGATTTAATCTTAGTCGTACATCTCATGATTGAAATAGATGACAGCTAGGATTGAGGAGATTAGTTATCTTCTCTCAAAGCAAAAATACGACAAGATAGGAGAGGCCAATCTCATATATGAGAAGAGAGCAAGAGAGATGGAAGAAGGAAGAGTGCATTCAAAAAGAAGAAAAGTAGATTGCTAAAGAGACCAACAATATACCAACTGGGCCATATAGGTTGTGCCACTGCTGTAGCTACGTTTTTCTTATGCACAGGTCGTACACCTTCAGATCTGGCTGTACACGAGTGTTGATAACATCGACAATTTTTCGCTAATTTTTCAAAAAATCGCGATTTTTTTGGGCCGTCGATTTTTCGGCCTGAAAAAATGGCATTTTATTCTTGTGTTGATTTTTTCCTATTTTTTTCTGATATTTTCCTTTTTTTTTCATCGATGATTTCGAGAAGATGTTTTTCGGACTGAATTGAATTGGATCCATGCCTAAATTCTTTTGTAAAATTGTAATAAACTTGAAAATTGTTTTTTTATTACATTTCGTCTTTTTGGAAAAATGAAGTGGAAATGAACAACTATGATGGTTGGCCTTCGAAAGGCAACCCATTAAAACAATGAGGGTTGTAACGAAGAGGGCAATGGAGGGAGATGCAAGGAGAAATAGGGGAGAACGATAGTAGAAACGAAAGCTCGAAGAAGAGAACCCGCTCGAAGTTTGATGGATGAAGGAGTCAAGAAGCCTGTCCACATTGAATGAAGGTGCTTATGAGCCATGCAATTTGCAAATTGGGTATTTACAGTGAGTAACAATACATAGAGTCTGTGTGTAGCTCACCCCTTTGTTTTTATCTTTTGATCTTAATAAAAAATCCCCATTAAATGTTTGGTTTCCAAGATAAGCATTCTATTGGCTTTGATGTGTGATTGAGTTCTCTACTCGCTTATAATGTTATGGTGGTATTTATTTTTAGTATCCCTCCATTTGAATCGATTCTTTGATAGCTTGTTTGCTGATATAAAATGCTAATTGTGTGCTCTCTTGGATTGTTGATTAACCCTACCGACCTGAGACATACACTCTGTTAGAAAAATGGGTGTGCTCGTTTCACCATAGAAAATATAGCAATATTGTCACCCAACCATAGGCACAAAGGCTACCCCCCGAGCACCTTAACCTTGACAGACAAAATAATTCCGAAAGCAAAACAATAGCCAACCAAGGTAGTGCACCTTTCTCCAAGGCTAGTGCACCAAGCAAGAATAACCAAAGACCAAGCAGAAAGTGCAAACCATAACCAAGAGACCAAGTCACCACTGCTGCAGCTGCAACTGTCCTCCAGTCATGTGCACTTCTTGTCCTTATCTAGTTGTGAGTGAGTGAGTGACAAATGAGCTCTAGCACCCTCTATTTATACTGCTCCATCTCACTTGATTGGGCCGACTTTTCTTCTTGGAGGCCAATAACTTAATATTAAATATTCTCTTGAGCCGACTTATCTTCTAGGGTTATTATCCAACGTTTTAAGGTTTCTCTTGCTTCTCGGAATATTTTAGTCTCGTCAAAGGTTACACGTGGAGGTTAATACCTCCCGCAACTACCATAATATCAACACTCCCTTCTAGCTAGGGCACCATCATCATTATCCAATTAGATAGTCTCCATGGCAATCAGAACAATGCCATCCAATAGAACATAACAGTGTCTATTCATAGTAGTATACGACTACTACCAAGTGGTACACAACCACTCTTAGTAGCACACTGCTACTAACTAGTGACACATAGTCACTACCAGTGGATCACATCCACCACAGTAGCATATAACTATAGATTTTTAATGACAAAAATCAACAAGCTAATATTCTGTCAAACACTTAGCAACCTAGAGATAACTGTCTTCATAAATTTCAAAAATGCATAAAACCCAATTATCGTCAGCATAAATACACATTGCTAAGCAAAAGAGCAGCGGAAATAACACAGTGGACAACAATCCATAACACACAGAAATTTAGGCAAATGCCAGGGAAAATCCCAATGTGGGGAAACCCAACGAGATAGAGAGAGATCTATTATTCAGCTTCAGGAAAGTACATTTCAGCAACAAAATAACATTTCCAGCCAAGGAAAATACCTCACAACACCAAATTTGTCCCACATAAATTTGCCTCGTTCTCTGTGCCCACAGTCAGTGGTACAAACTGTTTCGTACGACCCAGAAACAACCACCAAAAATCTGAAATCCTTTTCGAAAACCGTGCCCGAACTGCCTCGATTTTTGTGCCAAATCCGTATGATTCTACGGACTTGTATAGTACGGCCTCCCACAACAGAAAAATATTTCGGCCCAAAACAAAAAAAAATATTTTTGGCCTAAAAACTCATAATTTTTTTTGTCGGGATTCGTGCCCTCCTTCCTTGGAAAATGTGCCCTCTTTGCCGCTCACTTTCCTTTCTCAAGCTTACTCAAAAAATCTCTCTAACTCAACTCCTCGTCTTCTCGGTGTCTTCTCAACTTGTCTTGCAGACTACCCAATACATTCTTTTATAATCTGAAAATGACATTTTCCCCCCAAAGTGTCTTTTCACCTTCCCCTACCCTAGATCCAAAGGCCAATATTAGATCTTTCCTTTTTCAAGATCAAGGGTCATGATCCATTCCCTCCAAAATGTCTCATTTAAATTAAAGTGATTTTCACTTTATTACATAAGTGCTTTATGAAAATAAAGTCACTTTAAAAAATAGAAGGTACACTTTATTAAAAAGTCACTTTAATAAAAGAACCACTTAAAACCACTTTATAAAAACTATTACAAAGTTAAGTGCTTGGTAGTGTAAATATTAAGGTAAGATCCGCATACAAGACAAAACATGTGGAGTACCTCCTGAGCTAAAAAGCTAACACTCCCTCTTAGCGAGGGATGTACTCACTGCCATCTCCATCATCTAGTCCCATCACACTGTGCTCTGTAGGAGCTCCCTCTGAACCTGGAACCATCCATAACACTTGCACTAAACTCAAACTAGAAGATCTTCTCCTGGCAACCTCCCGAAACTCTAAGCTCACTTCATCTTGAGCATTGGTTCGATCAACCTGGCTAAGCCTTCTGCCAGTGCTCGGAAGAGACTCGCTCTCTTCTCTCGGAATGCAAGACTGTATCCTTGGCGCCACCGCAGTCTCAGAAGCCTCCTCACACTCCTCATCAGACGCTGAATCATACATCAAAGGTTGTCCTCTCAACATATACAACCTATTCCCTCGGTTACCGATCAGATGCAGCTCTTCCGGGTCCACTCCCGGCCTGTAGATAAAGACATGTTCTCTCTTAAACAATACACAATATCCTACATCCTCCAAGGTTGAGATTGAGAGCAAGTTAACACTCAACCCTGGAACAAAGAGAACTCCATCAAGCTCCAAGAGTTCCCCAAACTCGAGTTGGATTCTGACATTCCCAACTCCACGTACAACTCTCGCCATACCACCTTCATTTACCACATGTCGGCCAGGACCGATCTCTGTGAAATCTAGGAATATTTGCCAGATTCCCGTCATGTGGCTAGAGGCTATGCTATCCACAATCCATCTGACATCACCTCCGAATCCTCCACTGCAGATACTGTAAACTAGGGTCACCAAAGAAAATTCCCTATCAAACTTTGAAGCAAAGTCCTCCATGGCTGCTGTAGCAGCTGTCTCAGGCCCCTCTAACTCCTTCTTCCTCTTAGGACAATGAGAGGCAAGGTGCCTCAACTGGTTACAACAATAGCATCTGACTTTACTCAAGTCCCTTCTAGAACTTCCTTTCTTCTTGCTCTTTGCAACAAGAGCAACATTCTCATCAGCTCTGTCTATCATCTATTCACCGCTCTGAGATCTTTCTCGGATCTCCTCCTGAGTGAAATCATCCCATAATCTGCTCTAATCTGGTAGTTCACGTCCCACCATGCACTTCACGAAGACTTCCCATTCTTTGGTGAAGCCATTTAAGGCTATCCTCATCAACTCAGAATCCGTAATGACCTCTCCAACAGCTGCCATCTCATCTTTAACTTGAGCCACTTGGGTAAGATAAGAATAGACACTCTCCTCCTTACCCATCTTGGTATCATGCAACTTAGCTTTCAAGGCCATCTTTCGGTTCTCGTTCTTCACCTCGAACAAGTTCTTAAGTGCATCCCACATCTCCTTGGCAGTCTTTTTGTCAGCCAAGTGTGGGATAAGGTGATCCTTCACCCCATCCAGAATAATCCTCTGAGCTTTGGCTTCCTTGGTCTCATGCAAGTCCAAAGCAATAGGATTTGCTGCGGGAGCTGCCACAACAGAGTTGACATATCTATAAATTTTGTTCTCCTTGAGAATGGTTGACGGTCGGACCTTCCATTGCAAATAGTTGGAAATGCCATCCAATCTATCCTCATATCTAATGCTTGCAACCATATTCCTTGTCACAACTCAAGGACAACAATCACACCCTTTCGCCCAAAAAACACACTGCCCACTGTTAGAGACAAAGCTCTGATACCATGTAGATTTTTAATGACAAAAATCAGCAAGCTAATATTTTGTCAAAGACTTAGCAACCTAGAGATAACTGTCTTCATAAATTTCAGAAATGCATAAAACCCACATTCATAAATTACCGTAAGCAAAAATACACATTGCTAAGCAAAATAGCAGCGGAAATAACACAGTGGACAACAACCCATAACACATAGAAATTTAGGCAAATGCCAGGGAAAACCCCAATGTGGGGAAACCCAACGAGAGAGAGAGAGATCTATTATTCAGCTTTAGGAAAGTACATATAAGCAGCAAAATAACATTTCCAGCCAAGGAAAATACCTCACAACACCAAATCTGTCCCACATAAATATGCCTCGTTTTTCATGCCAAAATAGTATTGTTGTACGACCTCCTTTGTACCTCGTTTTCCGTGCCCACAGTCAGTTGCACGGACTGTTCCATACGGCCCAAAAACAACCACCAAAAATATGAAATCTGTCTCGAAAACTGTGCCCGAAATGCCTCTATTTCTATGCAAAATCCGTACGGTTGTACAGACTGTACGGATCCGTACAGTATGGCCTCCCATAATAGAAAAAATATTTTCGGCCTAAAAACTCGGATTTTTTTTTCTCGAGATTCGTGCCCTCCTTGGAAAACGTGCCCTCTTTGCTGCTCACTTTCCTCTCTCAAGCTTACTCAAAAAATCTCTCTAACTCAACTCCTCTCGTCTTCTCGGTGTCTTCTTAACTTGTCTTGCAGACTACCCAATACATTCTTTTATAATCTGAAAATGACATTTTCCCCCCAAAGTGTCTTTTCACCTTCCCCTACCCTAGATCCAAATGCCAAGATTAGATCTTGCCTTTTTCAAGATCAAGGGTCATGATCCATTCCCTCCAAAATGTCTCATTTAAGTTAAAGTGATTTTCACTTTATTACATAAGTGCTTTATGAAAATAAGTTCACTTTAAAAAATAGAAGGTACACTTTATTAAAAAGTCACTTTAATAAAAGAACCACTTAAAACCATTTTATAAAAACTATTACAAAGTTAAGTGCTTGGTAGTGTAAATATTAAGGTAACAACCACATACAAGAAAAAACATGCGGAGTACCTCCCGAGCTAAAAGGCTAACAATAATTACTGTCCAAAGACATACAGTCTCTACAACAATCATATCAACTGATATCAACCTGCATAAACAATATCATGATACAAACTGAGTCATCTCGGCTATTCTTCCACTCACATCTGTGAGATCTGGAAGAGCATCTGCCCTCATAAAGTGAAGCATCAGTCATGGGCTATCTGGACTATTGTTCTCAAGCATAGAAGAATAACTGTCCTTGGTTTTTGAACCTGGACCATTCACCTAACCGAGCCATTCCTTCGGCACTAATCACAGTGCAACCTGGAGAGAATGAGTCTACCCTAGGGAATGGATGACTGTCCCTGATTGCTGAACCTGGACCATTCACCTAACTAGGCTATTCCTCCAACACTAATCACAATGCAACCTGGAGAGAATGAGTCTGCCCTAGGGAATGACTGTCCGGACCATTTCATAAGGAAATGACTGTCTTGCACCAACCTCCATAACAGACCATTCTTCGAAACTGCTCACAACTGTGAACTTCGAAAGAATGACTGCCCGACGAAGCAGAACATTCTACTTGACCCCTACTCAGAGTGACTGCCAAGAAGAATGACTGTCCTAGACCATTCCCCAACATTGGCCACAAGGGGAATTGCTATCTATGGTACATCAACAATCTATCAGAGCATTTTTATTACGAAAATGACTGTCTGATTGGGAACATTTTCTGAACTGGAAATGACTGCCCGTCAGAAATCTCGAACCACTTTTCGGACTGGAAAGGGAACTGCCCAACCTTTACCATTTTCCGAACTGGAAAATGACTATCCATAAATCAATAACATATTAGTGCTCCCTCCCAACCTGGGAGTAATCACTTCCCTTTCCAATAAGGAAGTCATCTCCATGAGTCCAATTTTGTCCCTTAAGTACACAAACTTTTCATCTTGGACAGAGGCTTTACCAAAATATCTGCTATCTGTTTATTTGTGGAGATATACTGGAGAACCACTTCTCCCCTCTGGACTTTATCACGAAGAAAATAATACTTGATCTTAATGTGCTTCGACCTGTCATGGAACATTGGTTTCGCTAAAAAGTTCACACAACTTTGATCATCACAATATATGACGGTCCAATCCAACACCTGATCAATGAGTCCATAAACCCTTTGGACTATAGTACTTGATCTCATTGTGCTTCGACTTGTCATGGAACACCGGGTTCTTTGAGAGCTTCACACAACTTTGGTTATCACAATATATCACGGTCGAATCCGGCACCTGATCAAAAAGTCTAGAAACCAACTTATGGAGCCACATTGCTTCCATGCAAGCATCACAAGCTCCAATATACTCTGCTTCTATAGTGCTGAGTGCAACACACTTTTGTTTCTTGCTAGCCCATGATATCATGGCAAAGCTCAAATCGAAACATATATAAGAATCACTTCTTCTGTTATCTGTAGTCCCTGCTCAATCTGAATTGATAAATCCATGCGGCTGTACTCAAACGTTCCACGAAGACATTTCAAGGCATGCTTTGCAATTATTCAATTCTAATGGCTAAGTTCCATCTGGAAATGGCTCAACATGTTCATAGCAAAGCAAATGTCTGGCCTAGTATTCATCAAATACATCAAAGAGCCAATCAACTGTTGGTTCAGGGACGAGTCTACTAGATCAAAGTTTCTCAACTTCTTCAAATCTGTCATCATGTGAGTTTGCCATGGATTTGCAATCCATCATCCTAGACTATTGAGTAACCATTCTAATACACTTTCTCTGTCATAGGAAATTTTTGCCACGCTTCTGCTGTATATGAGATGCTCTGCATCAAGTTGCTTGAATCCATGCAAGGTCTTCTTCCATTTGAATACATGGGTCTCTTTCTGGTGTACTTCAAAACCTTGAGATTTCTCTACTTAAGCTTCTTCCTCAATTTGCTCTGTTGGGAAGAATAGTGTTTTACATCCAACTGATGTAAACTTCAATCCATGGATACTGCAAGAGATATAATAGCTCAGATAGAGGTATATCTCGTTTACTGAAACACGTTGTCGTCATAGTCATCTCCCTCCTTCTGGTAGAACCTCTAGTTCCGAATCTCGTCTTGTATCTATCTATGCTTCCATTCATAAGTCTTTTTCACAATTTCTTACATACACTGTTCTTCATCACAACTTCCATTCCTTTTGCTTGACTGCTTCTAGTGGGTTTAAACCATGTTGGTAGTCTTATGATTCTCGGTATAATAACTGGTTGTTCTGGCTTTTCTTTCTTTCTTTGAAATCTTTATGTTCTTCCTCATGTTCCTCTTTAACCTTGGGCTCCATGGAGTCTTCTATAGATTCCATGCCCTTCCATCCTGAAGATTCCAACTTCTTCCTTTCATCATAGGAACATAGATGTAGATGGACAACCAAGGATACTTAAGGATTCTTTTCGAAGAAGACTTCTTCTAGAGTCAAACTGAACACGTGTTGCTTATCATGGCTGCTATTTCCAATGGGGAACATGTACATATACTTTGTAATCTTCACAGATTCATCAATGGATCGTATCATTTAGGATTAGCTCCCACCTAACCACGGCTTCATGCCTGAATGCATGCTCTTCTTTTGGAATTCTGAAATCAACTCCCTCCATCTAAGAGAGTCCATGCTTCTGTCTGCATCCTTATTGCTTTTTGCAAAGTGTCACAAGTCTTATTCTAGTTTCCTCTTAATTACTGACTTCTTTCTGGTCTGACTTCTTCTGGGTCTCTTCAAGTTTGATTATGATTTTGGCCTATCTGGTAGTTGTTACTTATATAATAGATTCCTTAGGAATTTTTCGCCAAAGATTGTCAACATACTTCATCTTTTTCATGTACATTACTTGACTAGTAGTCATCGTAACAACAATCCTTATCTTGTTATTCTTCCATAGGTATTGTTTCACTAACCATCTTATCTTCTAAGAAATAGATACACATGATATGTACAGGAAATATGTAAACATGGTGTGTACAATAACTATGTTACAGAAGAATATTGTTACCTTGACTAGAAGAAGAAGTCTGCTTCATCCTGCTTGACTTTCTTTGAGGGTTCCTTTTCTTCAGCAACCGTTGCTTCGTGTGTTTCCTTCCTTTAATTTAACTCAGGATAATGGTTCCTGTAGTGACCATATTTTCGACAGTTGAAGCATTGTATTTTTGACATATCCTTTTCTTGATTTGGTTTCTTCCTTGAACCAAACTTCTGAAATTCTTGAACTTTGCTGTGAAGGCTTGATCATCATCTTTCTTTTGGGATTTCTCTTTTGCACTAATCCTTGATTCTTCTTGTGCACAACAAGTCCAAAGCTCTTCAAATGTGGGATACTCCGTTCTTGTGTTCATGCTTGCGACAAATGCATCCCATGTCTTGGGAAGACCATTGCGTACGATATTTACTAGTTCCTTTTCTGAAGTGATTCCCTCAATAGCTTGTAGTTGATCTCTTAGCTGAGAGACTCTTACAAAGTATGATGTTACGCTGTCATCATCATTCATTTTCATGTCATGGAGCTCATTCTTTAGATTCATCACTTGTCCAATATTTTTGACTAAGAAGATGTTAGTTAGGGCATCGTACATCTTCTTAGATGGGTCAAGATGAGAGATGTAGGGTATCACGTGGTCTTTTACAGAGTCCACTATGATGCTCATAGCGTTGATGTCATTGTCCTTGAACTTCTCCATAATTGCAACGTTCTGAGGTTCCTTCTCTTTTCCTGCTTCAAACTGTGGTTCCATGATCTTGCCTTTCACGATATCCAACACTTTATTCTTGGCAAGGATGAGGTCAATCCTTGTCTTCCATGCTCTGAAGTTAGAAGCCCCTTCTAACTTGT
>ML799426.1:148368-175739 GCA_009831015.1 Picea engelmannii
ATTATAATGTTTTTTTCTTAAATAAATTATTTTAAAAATTACATATACACACCATAAAATTATAAACAAATTAACATGATGCAAAGTGAATTATCGAAAATCTTTTAAATATATATATTTTATTTTTTTCTTGTGAAAAAAAGCAAGTAATTTTGTTTATTTATGACAAAATTACATCAGCAGATGCTTTGAGCATTCTTGTAGCTAGTAGCTCCAGTTGGGAGACCTGAAGTATAGTCTATACTCCACCCAAAAAACTGAAATCAAATGGCCATCGGCCCAAAAAAGATCTGGGCTGTATGAAGTCCATGTGTCCTCATATATATCAGAAAATTTCCAGATTTTTACATCAGTCCTCAAAATTTAGCTTCTGGGCTGTAAGAAGCCCATATGTCATCTTATATATCATAGAATTTTCCAGATTTATACATCAGACCTCAAAATTGTGCAAGTGAGAATCTTTAATCAGATAGTGGTCCAAGGGTCATGAAGAAGTTCCGAGGAGCCATGCGGGCTCTTTTCACACACACAGAGTATGAAGCCCATATGTTCTCCTATATATGAAGAAGTTCCGAGGAGCCATGCAGGCTCTTTTTTCTCTCTCTCTCACACACACACGCACACATGCGCGCACACACATGGATTGTCTAAATGTGCATTTTTTTCTCTATATCAATAGATACGTGAATCCTAAATTAGTAGTGGAAGAAATGTTTTAGACTTTAGTTTTACAATATAAATTAATTTATTTTATGCTTGCTATATTTCGTTATATATATATATATATATATATATATATATATTGAAAAATGACAAATGTATATAGCTGAACCTAATGGTGAACCTCATCTGAATCTTGTCAAAAAATTCGAATTCGAATCGAACCTAATTGTTGCCAAACCCAAACTCAAACCCGAACCGTGTGACATAGAATAAAAATATAAGGATCAACATAAAGACAAACAATTTTTTCAGATTTATACATCAGACCTCAAAATTGTGCAAGTGAGAATCTTTAATCAGATAGTGGTCCAAGGGTCATGAAGAAGTTTCAAGGAGCCATGCTGGCTCTTTTCTCACACACACATACACACACATGGATTGTCTAAATGTGCATTTTTTTCTCTATATCAATAGGTACGTGAATCCCAAATTAGTAGTGGAAGAAATGTTTTAGACTTTAGTTTTACAATATAAATTAATTTATTTTATGCTTGCTATATTTTGTTATATATATATATATATATATTGAAAAATGTATATAGCTGAACCTAATGGTGAACCTCATCCGAACCTTGTCAAAAAATTCGAATTCGAATCGAACCTAATTGTTGCCGAACCCGAACTCAAACCCGAACCATGTGACATAGAATAAAAATATAAGGATCAACATAAAGGCAAATAAGTCATGAAAGTTCTGAGCATATTTATATTTCATTAATGGAGAGAGAGATCTCAGGATGATTGACTCCCTCCTTAAACTACACTAAAAGCCAGGAATCCTCTGCCATCTGCACACCTTCTTTTGAAAGGGAATCTGCCACTCTGTTAAGCTCTCGAGTCTCTATATACATGTTGAAAAGAGATATTATCATATTTGTAAAAACTGTCTTCATTCGTTTCAGCTGATCAAGGATAGCACCTAATAACAAGTTCTCTATCTTGAATTTTCCTTTCATCCAGTTTACAACTACTGAGGAGTCTCTGGAAATCTGAAGAGATCAGACCCCTTTATCTGCTGCTAGTTTCAAGAGAAGTTCCAGAACTATCATCTCTGCAAAAATATTTGAACCTCCCCCCAAAGCTGCTCTAAACTTAATGTAATGAGAATCAGAGAAGAATAAAATACCATCTCCACAGATGGATAGCTGACCTTTGCTGGCACCATCAAAATAACCCCAGTCATTTGACTTATCAATTGGTGGATGAACCAGTTGCCTCGGGATCTGGGCCTTTGAAAGAGATTTATACTGTCAAAGATGGATCTGCTTTGGATAGCACACTGAAAGAGGGACAAACCTGTTTTGCAAAATTTCAGCATTCCTCGCTAGCCATATGCCCCAGGATACAACCAAAGGGAGAGCTCTGAAATCTTTTAGCTCCTTTTTCTGATGCCATTTTTTCATACATGCCTCTACAGACTCCCCTTGCCATCATCCCCTACACTCTGTTAGTCTATCCATTTCTTCCCAGACTTTATGAGCATATGAACAGGTAGTTGAGAGGTGGTTTATAGTTTCACTTTCCTGCTTGCATAATGCACAGTGCCTTGGACCCTGCCTGCTTCTGATTTGAAGGACATCCCATGTTAAGATTTTGTTCATCATGGCTAGCCACATAACCACCCTTGATTTCAGAGGAGCTTTTATCTACCATAGGGCCTTCCACTACAATTTATCCCCTTCTTGATTTGCATTAACAAACATGTCTTGTAATCTGTCCTGGGAGTGTAATCTTCTAATGAGGTATTCTTTGACCTGGGACATACATCCTCCTCTCTTATTCTCACATGACTCTTCTTTAATTGATCGACATACGTCTTCCATGGGATAGCTTCTGCCTTTGACAGACGTAGCAGCTCTGCACTCTTCCATTCTTGATGCCAAATAGATGTGCCAAGGGGGTCAACAATTTGGGCAAGTAATCTAGCCTGGGAGTGTAATCTCCTAATGAGGGATTCTTTGACCAGGGCTATACATCCTCCTCTCTTATTCTCACACGACTCATCTTTAGTTGATCGACATACCTCTTCTATGAGATAGCTTCTGCCTCTGACAGATGTAGCAACTCTGCACTCTTCTATTCCTGATGCCAAATAGATGTGCCAAGGGGGTGAACGATTTGGGCAAGACTAAAAATTACTTGGCCTTGTACAGAGTCGGTGAATTCCATTAGTAGTCTATGAAATTCTCCATAGGCAACACATGGATCTGTCCCATTCTGACCTTTTCCCCATTTCCAAATTTCCATATTCATTAGTTTCCAACCATTGGAAAAGATAGAACTACGGCCTTCCAAATAATAGATACATGATGAATATTTTTATTGGAGCTTCTGATCCTCTCTTCAACGGGCAATGGTTAAATATACTTTTGGCTAAACACCTGCCTCCAAAGGCTCTCCTCAGAAATAAGCCTCCAAAGGCCCTTAGCAGCCAAGGGCTTACCAAAGGAGTGGATATTTTTAAAACCCTAACCCCTTGTCTCCTTGGGTTTGGCTACAGATTGCCATTTGACTAATGGAATACCATCGTTCACCTTTTTACCTGTCCACAGATTTCTTTTTAAACGATAACTGGAAGATATTTGTATTAAGCAAAACGCTGCAGCAAATATACATCACAAGTCTGCTTTAAGAAGTCTTAAACAGTATTTAAAAGAAGACATTCTACTATCTTATAGCTACAGCCATAAAAAGTCGATAACAACTGCTTCCAGTAGATCTTGACAGTGTAGATTCTACAAAAAGAGGCCTAGAAAACTAGCTACTTTAAAAAACATACAATCTTAGCAAAATACATGTTAGCTGGCCGCTTCATCTTGAGCTGCTTTGGTTGAGTCTGAGTCCACTTTGACAATTTCTGCTTTCTTCAAGAGCTGGTGAACTGTTTCATCATCCCTTGTGCCCCACAGTGGGAATCGATAGATTGCACCTGGTTAGATGCACATGACTATTCTCCTTTGGACAAGTTTATAACCATGGTGCGGAGCATGCTACAATCCGCTTCCAACACAAAAATTTGACACTTTAACTGAACCAGAGTACCCATTGTTGTGGCAATTTGTGAGGTTACCCGATGATTCTGTTCCTGAATTCTTCTTGTAGCTACCAAAATAGAACTTCTGTTACCTTGGATGGCCTCTTCATGGCTTCTCAATGCTTGCCTGATCTCCTGCAATTCTTTATAATCCATCTGAAGGCCAATGCTGTGCAATACCAAGTACAGAATTGAAATTTCAATAAAACCAGTTCGTTCTTCTATAGAAGTGATTGAGGCCCAAAATACTATCTGGGAGAGTTCTGAACTGTTTAAATAGTCCAAGCTCAAAGAACCATGCTGCAAATACCACAGGTAAAAAAGGGGAGAAGAAACCACTCCCACAGAGAGACCAGAGAAGGCACTCCACACAGCAGAAAGAGGAGAGAGAGCCTTATGAAAGCGAAATACCTTTGCTCGATCGAGACCTAAACTAGAAAGTATGAAGAGAACACCCAGATAAGAGAAAACACTGTAAAATTTCAGATGCATTCGGAAATCAAGGTAAAATCCGGAGGAGGAGCAGGACCTAGGAGGGAACCTTTGTATAACAGACAACCACCCCAAGCACTCTTCCTTAATTGAAGAAGAAAAGGATAAATGGGCCAACTTACCAGTGCTCCCGTGCAGAAAAAAGACCAAGCACACTAACCAAATCAAGAAGCCGAAGTTCTCTGAACTGGAGGTTGATCCTAGGTTTCTGAAACTCCACCCCGAGTAATGATTTGTCCCTGCCATTATCCCAAAATGGTGCCAAAGTAATCCTCCCACGAGATCAAGAGCATTCGAAAATGAATGCTGCTTCTTGTGCGTCGAGTGCATTAGTCCCTTCACATTATAAACTCCATAATATGGCGAGCTGTCCTTGTTTGATGCCATGTGTATAATTAAATGGATGCTGAGTGCCTTGCCCTTCATGATTAGCTATGGGATTGGTTGGTTGCTAAGTTTACCATTAACCATAATTTCCCCCATTTTCAAGATAGTGGCTTGATTGGCTTCATTGTTTGTGAGAGCATTGTGTTCATGTATTACATGGAAAAACTTAACCTCTGATAAATTTTTGAACTGTTGGTTTATCTGTTCCATTACTGATGCTAAAATAATATCGCCTGGGATTGTGTTTAAAACCAAGTCCCTGATAACATTTTTTGAATCACCTATCACCCATAATCTTTGGATGTCAATGCCTAAATCAATCTTTAAGCATCGTAGCAGAACGTAGGCTTCAGCCGGGTTATTTGTTGACGTGCCCAGACCCCAAGCATATGTGATTTCAAGATTTCCTCCGGGGCTGAAAATAACCCCCCCGCTCACCTGCCACCCCACACCGTCCACAGATTTGAAGCATTTCTTCCTGATCTTTTCCAGGACCCCTTTAGGGATATAAGCTAGAGCATGCCAATAGATTGAGAGTGCCTCCAAAACTGACTTGACCAGTGTTAATCTCCCTCCTTACGAGAGTCATCTATTACACTACATTTTTGTTCTTTTTTTCTATTGTCTCTATCAACAAACTACAATCTTTTTTCCCATAATCATTTGGTTTTAAGAAAAATCCCAAATATTTAAATCCTGCTTGAAAATCCTTAGGTTGGAATGGGAAAACCTGAAGGAGCTGTCTTACCTGATCGGCATCCACCTTATTCAAGGCAATGGATGATTTCTGCATATTTATTACCATCCTTGATGCTATCCTGTATAATTCCAGAATCTTAGTATCTCTTCTTGTGCCATCACAAAACAACAAAACATCATCTACAAACAATAAATGGGTCATAGAAAAAGATCTTCCTAATTTAATCCATTTGAGACCACCAACTCTTTTAGTCTCCAGTATAGATTTGCTTAAGCCTTCTGCGATACTTAGGAATAACAGAGGACATAAGCAGCATCCTTGTCAGAGTTCTATGGTAGGTTTGAAAAAAGTAGACGCTGAACCATTAATTAAAACAACTAAGGAAGCTGAAGATAAACAACCCATAATATAGTTCACCATTTGGACACAGAATCCACATGCCCCCCTTTTTGGAAAACTTGCTCCCCACATTGGGGACACGTTTCCCCATGCGTTTCCCAAAAAGGGGGCGTGGGGAAATGTTTCCCTACGTGCCCCCAACCCCCGGAGCATGGGAAGCAAGGGGGACAGGCCCTGACCCTGGGGGACACATCTTGGTCGAACATTTAAAAAAGACCCTAAACCCATAAAGACATCCATAGTCCAGAGTTCTAGAGGCAAGCTCGACATTTTAACCCATACAAGGTGAGACATAAGCCGCTTCAAATGGGGGGTTGAAAGTTGAAACACGATGACCACTTTCCCAAGGTTAATAGTGCAGAGCCCCATAACCATCTCGATTCTGAGATCCTTACTGCATCTTCCTTGGTGCAGAAACGGAAGGCTAATGGCTCTCTCACTAGCATGCTGAAACCAGGGGAATAACCTAGCAAGTCACTCTAAACCCTATCTATCCATAGCCCAAGGTTCCACTCTATGATAGGTCAGTGTTTTGCTAGTCAATACATGTATCGTTTATGATTTATTAGTAACAGGAATGATGTATGTTATTGGCGCATTGTTATGTATAAGATTTCAATGATTTATGCTTCAGTTTTCATATATTTAAATTTTAAATTTTTAGTATGTTATGTCAGGTCCCTTACATTGGAGACCCTGATGTCCCCTATGACCCCCCCTAAAATTTGAGTGGTGTTTCCACATGTCCCTTGGATGTGTTTAGCTACTCGGTTGTCCGTGTGTCCTGGAAACTTGGTGGAATATTTTCTCTCAATGCATGCACATGAATTATTTGCTGGAGATGATGCTGTTCATTATGTTGTCAATTATTATATGTTTATTATGCTAGTTGAACTTATTGTGGTTTAACTATCAAGGTGTGCATAAATGAATTGGGCTTAAGAGTCCTCTTGTTTCTAAAGCAATTATTTACTCTACTTTTTAGCTTTACAATCCAAACACGAAATATGAGTACAAAGCTGTCAGGAGATGGACCACTCCAAGGAAGATTGGATACAGCCTTATAGATTGTGATAAGGTAATCTTGAATTGTCTTCAATCAATTCTATGTTTGTAGCATCTCTTTTTCATGAAAGGGAGTCCAGGAGTTTTATAATTTTGGCATTGCTTGTGCAGATTTTTGTTCCCATTCACAAGGAAATCCACTGGTGTTTGGCTATCATTGATATGAAGGAAAAGAAGTTTCAATATCTTGACTCACTTGGAGGAGACGATGCACATGTCTTGGATGTTTTGGTAAACTAATTTTTTTTGTTCTCAGCAAACTAATTTTTTGGAGTTGGGTAGGATTCTCTTGACAACTAGGATAACAACGATTTTTGTTGTATTGTTTCAGGCCAGATATATTACAGATGAAGCAAAGGATAAAACTGGCAAGGATCTAGATGTAAGCTCTTGGGAGATGGAATTGGTTGAAGACCTTCCTCAACAGGAAAATGGGTATGTTTAGGTTGATTTCTAGAATTAAAGGGATTTAGTTTTATTTGTCAGATTGATGTGGTTCTCTTTGTTTAGGTATGCTTGTTGAGCTAAATGAGATTGGAATACATCAATGGAAAAAATTTAAATCCTTCATTGTTCTTTGAAGGCCCTCGTTACTCTTGGTAAAAGGGCTGTGAATATATTGTTATTCAGTAGAATGGGTGCATTAAAGCTTTGCTTGTCTTTATAGAGCAGTGTTTTGGTTGATAGTTTATTGGGTTAATTTCTACTAGTTTTGAAGTGGAATGCCAGAACCAACCTTGCAGGACAAGCTACTTTGTAAATAGCCCTTCACATTAAAGGAAGGGAGACTGGCTTTTCAAATCTCATCCATGAATGCAAAGCGAGTACAATTTATGAAGTAGCTATCAATGAAGGATAATGGATTTTTGCTTGGCAGGTCGGATTGTGGAATGTTCATGATCAAGTATGCAGATTTCCATAGTCGGGGGTTGCCCCTCAGTTTCTTCCAGGTGAGTATCTATCAGAGTTTAATTTTAGTTACTTGTTACCTTTAATTCTGACATGCAATAAAGAGTATTATCCTTTTTTTATTTGAGATAATGATTTATTCCAGACACACATGCCCTACTTCCGCAAGAGGACTGCAAAAGAGATTTTAAGACTGAAGGCGGAATGAATTTTTTATGTTCGAATGAAAGGAGACACTTATTGGTTTGTTGATGTAGCCTTTGAGCTCCATGGTTTGGATTCTTTCTGCATTCTACTTGGTGCAGTTTTCCTTAGAGGTTGTCATATTTACTGACATCCTTGCAGAAGTACAGCTCCCCGTTTAGGAGCTTCAAGTATGTATTCTACAACTCTAAGAATTGCACCACTTCTATTCCAGCCCTGTGTGCAGGTTATTGCATTTTAGATTTAATACCTGCAATGTGAGTGGGCATTGGGAGTGTTGTGATTTGCAGAGACCTAGGAACCATTTTTTAGATTCTGTATAAAGCCATTAAAGAGGTTGACTTAAGATTTCTTTTTCATAATCAACGGTCCATTTCTTGTAAACTTTATAGGAATCTGGTCCATTTTTCATTTGTTTCAGTGGACACAGTCCGCATGGTTGTTTTCTTCCACTAACAAATTTCTTCACAATCAAACTGAGGGTTTGGGCATTTCATGTTTGTGCCTGGATCAATGCTGTTACAGATTTATACTTGTGTGGAGCATGAGGAAAAAATTCAGCCTGAAGGATTGCAGCATTCTGAATGTACGACAGTATAGACTAGAATTATTGTAAAATACAGTGTTGTGAAAGTTTATGTACTTAATTGGAAGATCTATATGCTTATACAAGGATGATGGAGACCATCTATATATTATCAGTGATAAGCAGTAACAATATTGCTGTATTTTCCTATAGCTGTAGAAATTGTCTTCTCTTCTTGTGAGTGATGCAAACATGTTGTCCAACTTCTTTTCTTGGGTGTTCAGTTTCAAATTTAATTAACAAGGTTTAGTTATACATATAAAACATTAAGGCCAGATAGTGTGTTTATGGACTAAAATGTAGGTTCAGAAGTTCACTACGCTAACTGGTATGCTTGTTACAGCAGTATCTCTTAATAAGCTGAATTGGGCATGGAGTTAATCTCTAGGGATTATTCATTTTGAGGTCTGACAGCATGGTTCTGACTGTATATTGGATGCTGGAGTGGAGAAGGCATATTCTTGGCTTGGCTAAATTGCTGGCCACAATGTTCACTTACTTTTCATGGCCTGAAATTTGTGATTTCTTTAGAAGTAAACACATGCATTTTTTGTTGGGGATATCTAAGGGTAGAAGGTTTCCTCCATGCTTATCCTATTAAGGTGATTACAAGTTGCATTTTGAATAAATGCATAATATGCCGGACATCACTTTAAAAGCAAGAGAGGTAAGGCACACATCACTTTAAATTGGGCGTAGGTAATTACAAATTTTGAAGAGTGAATTACAGTTCTTTTAGAGAGAGGTGACTTAGTGCTAGAGTAGAGCAAGTTTGAAGACCACAAAGTTTTCCTGGAATTAAAGAAAATCTGCTTTGAAACTCTAGAGCACCAACCATTGATTTCAGTTGAAGTTATTCTACAGAAATACCAAAGGAGCTACTTAATCATCAATTGCAGAAATATGTCTCTTATGCCTTCATTCGTTTTTACTTGATGAAGAATCAATTTCCAACACGAGGAACCAAATTCTATGCATCACCCAAAATCCCGCTTTAAGTAGACAAATTTAATTATTCATCACCATGTTAAGCATTTTCATAAATTAATAACAACAATGAAATTCTACAGCCATTATTTAACCATTTAACTATGCATTCCAGAAAAGAGCTCATGTCCACATTCAATACCATGAGAGTTCATTTATAAATTTGGCCACATTTATATTCCAAATAGAATTTAAGAAATTAAATACAATATTAGAACTATATATGAACACTTCCCTGAATCAAAGTGTAAATTGATTGCATAGAAGTGATTTACTACCCAACCACATAGATCTTCTATGGATGCCACCCCTAGTCTAGGTTATGATTCCACCATAGCGAAAGATACCTATAGACTATCTCTCAAAGACATCTATAGACTATCTCTCATTTACCTCACCCCACTATGCATGGACTCGTCCAAAACTAAACACCTACCATTAATTCTCTTGAAGTATAGACCTCTAAGCATTTCAACCAACAATCAATTAACCATGGATCTCTCCCTCTCAACCCATCACAACACCAGCTATGAGATGTTCCCTTCTAGACTATGTAGTCCCTCAAGATATCCATCCATCCCAACGAGTGCAATAGTGCAAGCAAGACGACTCCATTATGCATAATTACCTTTGGGAGCCCTGGAATGGTAGTTCTTCGTTTAGACAATCCAATATTGACATAGACACAAGGGCATACCGGTAAATATCTTATACCGTCCACTCCAATCACTACAACCCTAGATCCTTCTCATCAACCTTCGCTAGCACATACACAAGGGTATGCTGGGAATTATCCCATCCAACTTCAGTTAGTACAAGCATAGATCCTTCTCATCAACTAGTGACTAAACCATCTACACAAGATCAAAAGATTATGGTTTTCAGGGGCATGGTAGAGGTGGTTACCATCATGGAAGGCCATTTGTATGGCATGAGAAGGTCAAAGAAGAGAAGTGTGGAAGTTGCTTATCTCAAAGTGCACATTTTGTACTGTTGGGCATTCACGTAAGTACGTGTACTCAAAAGTGCATAACTGAGTCTTTTGGACACAGGAAAGTGGTGGTGTGTTTATGGGATGACACATGTCAAAGAAATATGTACCCACGGGTCCCCTATTCTCTTCTCATCTCATCTCGTAGAAGGATAGCCCCCTTGTGCTCCTAGAAACCATTTTTGGGACATTTTCATTATATTTCAAAGTTACACAGAACATTACAAATCAAGTCTATGTCCTATCATTTCCGTTGCTTCTCTATCCAAGTTGTCTATATGTCCCGAGGTTGTCTTGGATTTCCATCATGTTCCATCATGTCCTAACTTTGTCCAAGTTCTCTATCACGTCCCAATGATGTCCAATATATCTATGCCCCATTGTGTCTCAATTGTCCATCTTGTCCCACCTTGTTCAAGCTGTCTACCATGTCCCAACTCTGTCCTAGTTATTCATCATGTCCCAGCATTGTCTAAGTTGTCTCTAATGTTCCAACTTTGTCTTGATTGTCCATTTCCTATCTTTGTTCACACTGTCCATCATTTGATCACCGAGGCTTGGCCTTGGGCTCGAAACTAGTTATCTGTGCAATTATTTACAACATATACCATATGTGCATTAGGGTCCTCATCTACATATCCCACATGGCTAATGATTAGAGAAAAATGCCACATCATATGTCCAATATTACAGATCCAAATACATAGAAAATAGGAGGACAAAACGGGGTGTTAATGTTATATTCCCTCCTCCTTAGAAAAGTATTAGCCCCATCTTTGTGGCATTCTCATGCATACCTTCCTAGCTAATAAACGACCGTCTCCTTGAACCCAATTTCAAAATTTTGCCATAAACTAGTGGAATTCACTATCTGTGGATAACTTTGGCCTCCAAGAGACCCAACAAAATACTAATTGGTGCCAAGTGTGGAATTAAAGATGCAACAAAGGATTTTAACATATATTGATGAAAATCATGGAAGAGACCCAACAAACTACTAATTAATGCTGTGTGGAATTAAAGATGCAGCAAAGGATTTAAACATATATTGATGAAAATCATGGAAGAGCATCCATGTATCGATTTTGAAGTAGATTTATACAACAATCGTACACATAATTCTAGAGCTAAACCTTTGACATGTAAAACAAAGGTTATACACTTATCTTTTAATAAAATTGATCTATGAAATTAGTTGTGTAATAGTGATTAACCATCCAACCACAAGCATCCAATGCAAATGCCACACAGTGGAAAATTTTCCTTACAACTACCCTACCACTTGGACTTCTTTCCTTTTTCTGTCAAGAAGTGATTGGGTAAACAGTGTCTAAAAATCCATCTATGAATATTTGAGGATAACCAACGTCTTGAACATCTTCTCAATATTGCCTTAGATTTGTTGATATTCTTTCTTTAAAAACAATGTGACCTAAGTATTTGTATTTGCTTTTGATATAAATTATATTTGCATAGTTTTGCATACAACTTGTATTCTATCAACACTAAAATGGATTTCATGTTCTTCTTTAACCTTGGTATAAAGGTATAAAATAATATGTCATCCAATAACAAATTTATCCAAGTATAAATGAAGACATAATTGATGAGGCACATGATTGTTGCTGGCGTATTTGTTAGAGCAAATGGAACTAGTACAAATTTATAATGATCAACACTAGTTCTGAATGTTTCATGATCTTTACTTGTTCTTGTGAACGTTTTTTTCCTTGATTCTAATATGATGATAACTCGTTCTCAAATCATTTTTTGAGAATACTTTTGTCCCTCTCATTTGATTAAACATGTCATAAATTTTGGGCAATGATACTTGTTCTTTATGGTAACTTTCTTCAACTGCTTGTAATTAATACGAGTTCCATTTTTATTTTTCACAACAAGATGTGTGCTCTCCATGGTGACACACTTGCAATGACATTTTCAGTGCCATTAATTCTTGTGTGTTGACTTTATAAGGAATCTTGGACATCATTGCTACATTTGGGGTTGAAATTTGACATTTGAATCAACATTTGTTGAAAAAATGATTTAACGTTGAAAATTAGTTAAATTAGTAAAAAATGTACATTTGTTTGCTTTTTGCTCTTGATAAATGTTGGTTAATCGACATTTGTGTTCTAACGACAATTAATTGTTGTTACAAAAGTTGATTAATCAATGTTAAATTTGTTTGTTCAATTCTAACTCAAGTACTATAATCTATGTCTAGTAAATGTTGCTTAAGTGACATTTAATTGACACTTATATTTTTTTCCCAACCATGAGTATTTAATACTTTTGACGTTTTCGATAGAGTTTTTTGTCATGTTTTAAAAAACAACCATTCGGAAGCAACCCTATTTTTTTTTTTTTTTCTGAAGAGTTGTGATTAGGTGACATAATACTCCAGGTAAAGTTTGCTACATTGTTTTTTTTTGTGAATAAAAATATTGTATTACCTTAAAATTCCATCACAACAGTACACATGTCTGGACATGAACCAAAACCATCCACCTGTTCTGCCAAACAGATGGAAACCAGAACAGGTGGTCAAGAGACTTGATGTCTGGAAAGTCTTAATTTCCCATGCATCCATGAACAAAATGATACCAAAATTCCTACGAAATTTTTGACAGTGGAATGCATAGTAAGAGTAAAAAAACATCAGAATTAGATAACGGGTGAACCTGGATTTCCTTTGTCACCATGAATTTGCTAGGTAGGAGCGAAGACGAATGGTTGGGCACAATTCATGGATCTTCTTTTGTTTGGCGTGCCTGAGAGAGCATCGAACAACAAATCCAAGCGACTGCTGAGAGTGGTACACAAGTGAAGTTGCTCTTCCATATCCTATCGTATGCCAAAGATGAGGTCCAAGTGATCCTGTGAGAGGCGACAAGTATAACTCGGTTCCTGTTCCAGAGCAACGATAAGTGGAGGTTGACATGCTGGGGGGAAAATATCCTCATGGCACTCCTCCTGTGGGATTTCCTCTTCAATTATGGAGGTAGCCAACTCCAAAGCAGCGTCAGCTCCAGGGGTGGACAAACCAGAAGTGGTGGGCGAGTCTTGGGGGTCCCCCACTTCTCTGGTCCTCCTCATAGAGGAGTTGCTGAGGCGAACCAGAGAAGTGGGGGACGAAGGAGAAGAGAGACTTAGCCTACGTTGCAGGGCGACAAAGCTATAGTAAGTCGTTCCTCTCTTGGGCTTGCCTCTTTCCCGGGGCATGACTGGGTGGTTAACCAGGATGTCGAGCATGAGTGGTGTGTGAGAATAGGGGAGGAAGAAGGTTGGATGAACCCAAATGACTGTAGCCAAAGACAGTGCGAGAAACAAATGACTAAAGCCATTGCTTACTTAATGTAAAATAGTTGTGCTGAAAGGGAGGAATTGAGTGGACAGGGCTTGTGTGATTCATATTGGTCCCAACGTGTCGTCACTGTTGAGTGAAGTACGCCATTAAACCAGAACCTGAATGTAGTCGCACCAGCTTGCCTGAACAATGAATGTTGCTCATCCTGTGTGGTTGTGAAGAGAGGGTGGCGGCGTGAGCATTTAACGTTCTAATGTGCATGCTGGCCAACTGTCACCCCATCTGTGGGAAGTTTGCTACATTGTTAAACTCATTATTTTCCTCATTTACTCAGTTAATTTTTTTTAATACCATTTGAATTATCTATATATGCATTATTTGATTGTTTTCTTGTTGTACTAATGCATTGGGTTGAATATTTTGTTGAAACAAAAAACAATGTCAAATAATCCTAACTTGACCGTTGGTGCACGTGGTCGATGAATTATATAGAGAATTTGATTAAAGAATCCTTAGATCTCATCGTAGCTGATGATATTGATGAATGCAATTATTCTACACATAAGCCATCATGAAAAACTATCTTTGAATAATCCCAAACTTCTCGATATTGGTGATGGAAAATTTTATTGCCCTTGAATGAAATGCAAAGGCATAAAAAGAAGAAGAATCACTAGGTCAACTAAAAAATGTTGCGTAGAGGATGGGCACTTGGAAGCGAGAACCGAATATGACTACTTGGTAAGATAGAGGAAACATGCTTTTTTATTTATAAGTTTTGAATGTTTTAATATTTTTAGATTAATTATATATTTATTTATTTGCAATTACAATAACAAAAAATGCCTAGGCTTGCAATTCTTCATGCCGTGATTTGTAGTAGAGATGGTGAGCATGATGGAATTGATGTTGATCTTACAGAAGAATATGACACTAATATTATTGAAAATGAAGGAATAAATATGTTGATCCATGACACCTTTGTTGCAATGGATCGAAACGCATGCATGGATGAAATCTATTATGATATTCACATTGAACCTTTTATTGATAAGGTACAAAAACGCCCATACAAAGATTCAATGACAAGTTTTCTGCCTGTTATATTGTTTTTAGTCAACTTGAAGGTATTGGACAACATTTCAAATGTGTATGACAAATCCTATGGTATGCGATATAATTCTTTATATAGACATTGATTTTTTTAATTTGTAATGTATAGGATTTAATATCCACTATTAAGTATATTAATTTATTTTTCCTAGTAGAATGTGAGGTGACATTCTCTTACCACTGTCAAATACTTTCCCTCACACATACAAACAATTATGTGCCTTTATGAAAGATATTGGAATGGAGTATCAAACAATTGATGCATGCCAAAATGATCATATTATATATATTATTGATTATATGTAACAAAGTTTGAATGCCTTGAATGTGGAATAGTAGATATGGCATGATAAGGTAACAAATAAGGTGCCTTGCATGGTTCTTTGTCATATCCCCATAATTCCACGTTTCGAATGATTGTTCAGGTGAAAAAAACATAGCATAGTTTATGAATTATCATGCATGGAAGATAAGTGAACATGGTGTTATGCGAATGTTTGGATATGGTTCTTCATTTAGGGACATCGAGGAAATATGACTGATTTTTAAAGAACTTGTAATGTTAGACTTTCAATGACAATTGATGGTGCCAATCCATTTGGAGAGCTCAAATCCATTTACTAAGTTTTGCCATTTTTTATTATAAACAATAACCTTCCTCCGTGGATGTCAATAAAGAGGGAGTACATAACGTCGTCATTAAATTTTCTAGGTATTTATTTTTAGGAATGTTCACAATATGTCATTTGCCTTTTATTTTGTTACATATTTTGTATGTATGATGAATAAATTATATATTTTTTAGAAATAACTAGGTAAGTACCAAGTTAGAGATATGGATGTATATTTTGAGCCTTTTATTGACGAATTTATGAAATTATGGGCTAACATCACTATGTATGACATCTCTAAATAGATAGGTCAAAAACAATTTTTAGTCCATGGAACACTTACAGGGGCAATTCATGATGTCTCATGACTAACACATTTTTGTGGTATGTAATGTGCAGTTTAACTTTATATTTCCTCTATTACTTCATACCGTTTTAGAATATTTTGTATTCTATTAATATTATTTCGTATCTTGAAGGTGTTCAAATAAAGGGTAAATATCCATGTCCAGTATGTGGTCCCAAAATAATGCCTAGATGTTCAAGAAGTTTAGGAAATGAGGTGTATAATGAGAACATATCCTCCCTAGGAACCATAGGTATCAAACTGTCAATAAAAAACATATATTTAATGGGTAGGAAGAAGATGGCTAAAAACCACGAAGAATGACACTTGAACTACGAGAAAAGGTATGTGATAAGAATCATGGTAAACAATTAGTTTTGCTTACATCCATATTGGTTACTTGTTCTAGTTTTTTTTTATTTTTTGTATCTACTCTTAATAAAAACTCTATTTTCATATATATTTCCCAAAGGTCATTAAGGTGGGGTTCCATGAGGTATGAAACAATACCCAATCCAACTCAGTGGATTTCCCTACTATGAGCACCTACAAGTAGCTCATTTGCTTGACACAATATGTGGACTCATACACACAAGATCAATGTGGTTGGTGGAGAGGCACTTGAAAGCATTGAAGGTTTTTGTTAGACAAAGATCATGTCCATAGGGCTTAATGGTTGAAGGCTATATGGTATATTAATCCACAACATATGTTAGTGTGTATCCTACCCTATGTAGAAAGTGATATTAATGTGCCTCTCCTTTGGGATGCCAATTCTACCAACAAATTTGAAGAGAAGGTGTTGTTGGGGAAATGTAGATGGATAAAAGTGAAATGTATTATATTTTATTTTAATCACTTATCTTCGTACATATATTGTTAACATTGATTGGTACATAAATATATTATTTTTCTTCATCCAAGTAGTGAAGAGTGGGATGCACTACATTTATACATTCAAATAATCTTAATTGGATGAAGGTATGAGTAGAATGATGCAACAAAGTTTACCATAGTTTATCATGGAGTGGTGTGGTAGAGTTGATTAGAAGAGTTTGTGGACAATGATACACATTTGGCACAAAAGGAAATTGATATAGTGTATGGTGCAAAAGATAGAAAGGTAAGCTTTCCCATTGATTTTTAATTTTTAATTCCCATTTTTTTATTGTTTTTTTGCTCCTCAAATTATCTCATACATATGTTTATCAATTCACGAAAATGCATTTATAGCATGTTGACCATGCACGTGAAACATCACAAAGCTATCTGGTGTAATGGTAGAAAAAATCACACCAAACAATTGGATGATAAGACGAAAATATGTGACAATAGGATAACCGCAATTTTCCACAGGTGAAAAACATCCAATCACATCTGATATGAGATATTATGGTTATTTGAAAGATATACTAGGTATAAACTTCAAATCCTTCAAAGAAATTCTCTTTAAGTTTAGGTGGTACATATTGTTGCTACAATGCGATGAAAATTATTGATCATGATAATGGATTTACTGTGATTAATACTACTAGGTATGAGCGAATGCAAATCCCTATGTCCTTCCAAGTCAATTTAAGCAGGTCTTTTATTCACAGGTGCTAGGTAGAGCAGATTAGTCATTTGTTGTTATATTTAATCCAAGAGGAAGGCTTTTAAAGTACGTGTTAGAAGAAGATGACCATGAGAAATACGAAGAAGATGCAAGACCACATGAAGAAGTGTCAGATGAATCAGTCCATGAACTTGACCATCCAGCCACTGGTTCACATCCTATGCATCATTTTGATGACGACTTAGTATTAATCCTTTCAATTAGATGAAGTTAAGATCAATTTGAGATGCATGTCATAAATCTTATTCAATAAAGTGAGCTAGTTCAAATTGAGTACTCTTATTATTTGGTTTTTCAAAAGGGTTTGATTCCCTTCTACTTTTTCCATGATATGATGATTTTCCTTTCTTGACTAAGATCTTAATGACGATTTACCATTCTTGATTTGAGCTCCTTTTTTATTCATATCTTAATAGTGAATAACTTCTTACACATATATGTGGCTTTGATGGATAGTTGAATTACATAAATAAATATTCATTCTTCTTATTTGGTGTCTCAATCTATCCATCATTTGGGCATTTGGAGTTAGTATTCTATTCTATCGTCTAGTCTTTCTAAATGACTTATTTGGTGTCTTGCCATCATTTTCATGTCTCTACAAATTGAATCAACATTTTCCCTCCAATATTGGTTTGGTCGTTGGAGGAGGATAATTGGGCTTATGTTGCACGCATTAAGTAGATCAAGTTGTGAATAATATTGCATCAATGTACAATAATCAATGTTATTCACCAACATCATAGAAAGCTATCTATTGTTGTCCATGCCTCATGGGAGTTCATGGATAATGCATCACGGGTTTGTGCTGCTTTCTCATCTATGTGCTATGGCTTTGATGATAGGTCACTTATCAAGGGTTTATGAATAAGACATAATCCTTGTATGATGGTTGGATCATTGGTAACCATGAGGGCGTGTCGTATTTGTCCTGCCATACAATTGATTTTCTTTGTTACTATCAAAATAGAAAACAATGCCAATAAGTACAAAATTCACATCCATTATGAATCACATAATCAAATTTTCAAATAATATAATAGCATAATGACATATCCAATTACAGAGCTCCCTTATCAAGGATCATATTGTAGGGAAAATATTTTCAATTAACCCCTAAATACCCATAAGTTCCCCTAATTACCAAAGATGTAACCCATAATTAATCCTTGATTACCCCTAATTGAACCCTAATTAACCTCTAATTACCTCAAATAACATAATAGCATAATGACATATCCAATTATATAGCTCCCTTATCAAGGATCATATTGTAGGGAAAATATTTTCAATTAACCCCTAAATACCCATAAGTTCCCCTAATTACCAAAGAGGTAACCCATAATTAATCCTTGATTACCCCTAATTGAACCCTAATTAACCTCTAATTACCTCAAATATCGCATAATTACCCCTATTTAACCATCGATTACCTCTAATTGACCCTTAATTAACCCCTAATGTAACATACCCAACCACCAACTGGGCTATGCCACTTAAATTTTTTTAAGCTCTGATACCACTTTGTAACATACCCGCCCACCCAGGCTGGGCCACGCCACACAAAAAATTTCTCTTTACAACTCTGCTACCAATTTGTAACATCCCCATTATCAGGGAGTCAAAAACATGTTCTTATAACGTTCCCAACCCCGAGCTTGAACACACCACGAGAAATTATGAATTCTGATACCATTAAATTAAACAATAAATTCTGCATATGAACATAGTTAAGAGGAAATAATAACAACATGCATGCAACAATAAAAATTCATATATATATAATTTAACAACAAAGATTCCATGATAGAAACTCATAATTGCACACACAATAATTGAAATAAGCACATGAATGACACTTATCTCAGGAAATAAACACCAACTGCATGCAGACCTTCCACATTCCTCCCAGCCTTAAACTGCACTACTCATAACTCTCAGCAGTGGGTCACCCCCGAGATGGGGATAAATTCTACCAGGGTAAAGAATTTCTAACCTAGGCTAAGGTCTCTTTAACAACATATAAAATCAGACACAAGTTCCTACTCAAACTAAGAACCTACAGTCTCTCATTCCCTACCTACCTGTCCCACCCCAAGAAGTGTGCCCCTTATCTTCTTAACAGTCCTTTGACTGCCCCACTCCCTTCAGAGGCTTCAACAACATGCCGAACAAGAAGTGTCAGAGCCCTGTAGCTACAGTTTGGAACCTTGGGAAATCAATTCCCAACATTTCTCTCACCTGGAGAGAATGCTCACTGTCTCGACAACCCGCTTCTTCAGTCCTACGGGCATGACAACCCACTTCTTCAATTCTGTCCTACAAGCTTGATAACCTGCTTCTTTAATTCAGTCCTACGGGCCTGAAAACCCACTTCTTCAATTCATCTCTCGAGCTAACCAATACATGTACATGTTCCCATTACAGTCTAGTACCGTAAGGTACAATTCACATCTTCCTCCGTGAAGGAATCAATAATCCCCCCCTTCACACTATGTTGCCAAATATATATATGCATGTGTCTTTTAAGACACTTGGCACCCAAGGGACTCCCTTGTCCCCACTTTAGAACTTAGGATATATTCATATCCATTACTTTAGCTTTAAGGAATACTAATATAATATTCCCTCGGGATTAAGCCCCCTAGCTTAGCCCCTTCCTAGACTCTTAGCCCCCATTTCCCTTTCTATTGGATTTTACCCCCCTATACTCATTTGTGGGTCGGTCTGCAACAATGATGTACTTTATTAATAATATGAGTGTTTACATATTACAAAAATAGATTCACTGGCCTTTAGCATCTAGGCTCTTCGACCTAATAACCGCACAGACACCCTGGCCCAAAACATCCTGGCTCACCAACCTCCATGTTCATGTACATTTATATGTACAATTGGGGTTCAACATAGGGGTATTACATTCCCCTCCCTCTTATTTATGCACTGTCCTCGGTGCAATATATACACATATACAATCAAAACTTTAATAGTTTTCAAAAAGATGCAGACACTCTTCCTGCATAGCCTCTTCATGCTCCCAAGTTGCATTCTCAGGACCGTACCAGGTCCATTGGACCTTTACTATCCCTATGGATCGATTCTGGAGCTACTTGATCTTCTGGTCCAATATGCACACCAGATGCACCTGAAAGTCGCCTTCCCGCTCCACCTGAATCACATTCCAATCAATGACATGATAAACATCAGGTACATAGTTTTTAAGAAATGATACATGGAATACATTATGAATACACATTGATGCAAGTAAAGAAAGCATGCATGCTAAAGGCCCAATCCTTTCTAGGATTTCAAATGGCCCACAATAACGAGCTGCCAACTTTGAACAATTTCCCAATTTTAGGGAACTTCTCTTGGCCTTTATTTTTAAGAACACATGGTCACCCACTTTAAATTCTTTGTGGGATATGTCTCTATAAACATAGATTTTCTTCCTGTCCTGGGAAACCTTTAAATTATGTTTTATTTTCATCATTTTCTCTTCCATTTCCTTGAGTAATTCTAGCCCAACCAGTGCTCTGTCCATAGGGTTGTCCCAACTTACCGGTGTGTTTCACTTTCTACCATACAGGGATTCAAATGGGCTCATCTTCAATGATGCTTGATAGCCATTGTTATAATCAATTTTGTAATGACCCCAAGCCATTATGCAAGGATCATCACAGTTTTGGTGTCTTTTTAATTTTTTTTCTGAGTGAGGTATTTCGTTAAACACTTTGTTGGTCTAGTTTACTTGCTGAATGGCCTCTTGATTTCGGCCTTAGGGTTTATTGATGTGTTTATATGTGTGTATGCAACAAATAATAAGAAGAGACAACCATGGAACATACCTCAACCATATGCAATATGATAGACAAGCCAAAACATCTCAAATATGCTTTTATTCATAAGATAGAAGAACCTGCTACAATGGAGATGCCGACCTGGAATGCTCAATAGATGGCTATGAAAATAGACAATACAACTGCTACAAAAAGCTCCCAATAATACAAAATAAGCCTCCAAAGGCTGGATAAGAAATGAAGACCAGTGCCATGTCCTGCTGGATAGCTGAAGCTCCTCAACAATTCGACCCTAGTGCCAAAGATGTCCAATCACCTCAAGAAAGATGCCAAACAGTAGATCGGGTGATGGGAAGAACAAACCTGGTGCCCAAATCTCCAAGATCCCTCTCAAATCCTGTAGATCTGAACTCCTCCACTGAATGGTGCGCCCCACTGGATGACTGAAACCCTAATAATTCGGCCTCTCTCCTAGATACCTCCAACAACTCCACCAATCCGCTAGAATGATAGATCAGGGCACGACAATGAATACCCAAGTGCTCAAATCATCAAAATACCTGCTAGATCCTTAGATCTAGCTACCCTCTAAATTGCGCCCTCCTCTTGGGAAATTGTCCCACTGTCAATACAAATAATCCTGCCACTGAAATGCCTCCGGAAACCACCAAGAATGATGCTAGGAAACCTGCAAGGAAAACCCAATACCTGGAATTCCTGAAATCACTTCTCCTCAGCTAGGACGAATCCTCCCTCAATGAATGGTGCGCCCCCCTTGTTGGAAACCCCCAACTGGTGCGCCCTCTCTCTATCTGTACAAGTAACTGATGTGGAATCCTCCTGCAACTGAGTATATATGGAACTAGAATGGTGTGGGAGCGTATTGCATCTCTGAGACCAAGCTTGGGACAAGGTAGGTGGAATCTTTCACCACTGAATCATCCTCTAGGGTTTGTTAAGTCAAAACCCTCAAAACCCCCAATGTTGGGCTCACTAGCTAGAAGCCAGATATCAAAATAAGATCATACATGAATGAATAGAGTAGAGGCCCTTGCCTTCCTTTTATACTTTTTGGCTCACCTTGTCCCTCCAAAGTGACTTTCATTTTATTAATATTTAATTAATTAATTAAATCACTTTAATTAATTAATTAGCCTTTTTACCTCTGAAAAGCTCCTTATCTCTCCTTATGGCTTCCCTGGCCAATGAAAGTCACTTCTAGCCATACCATCCTATAGTGTTTCTCCTCCCAATTCCAATGAGCTATTACACTGAGAGGTTCCTCCAAGTAATGTGCCCAAAATGATCTCTTTAGTGATTTCAATTAACTTATAGCTCAAAATAGTCAAAATCATGGAAATCGTCGGAATGCAACGAAACCAAAGCCAACCAGTGTGGAATGGTTCATAATGATGGAATATGATGATAAATGCAAGATGGACCCCACAATGCCTCTCAAATACCCCTATACTCGCTATAACATCCATCTGGCTACTCTGGTCATCATAAATCTCTGCATTGTGATGATGTCCCAAAGTCAGGACATTACAGTCCTCCCTGCTAGAAAATTGCTTGTTCTCAAACAATACCCAAATCCCTCCAAGTAAAATACCAGGATCCCATGTCCACCTGTGGGATACATAGTAGAACCCATACAAAGATGAACACTCATACACTCTGTCCCCTGGGTCCCATAACAAGTCATGAACTGCTAGCCCTTGGAAAGCATAATCTTGAAATAAACCAACTCTGTGCGTCTCCTGCATATGACACATGGCCTCATCTCAGAATGAGTCCATCCTCCAAGTCTCTACCAAGATCCATGACCTCCATCAACTGCTCATGATGAGGCCCGAATGAGGTGTTGTAAGACCTCCGTGAGACACCCACAAGCATTGCACCCCTCTCAACATTGAAGCTCATCGGAAAGTTAGAATAACTTTCCCCTGCAATGGTCAACTCTCTCCTATGAATCAATGGAATGATCAATCCTGCAATACCTGGATCCCATGCTAATCTCTATCGAAGATCATCATACTGGCCCTGCAGTACTCTGAACATGAATGTCTACCCCCTGCATACATCCTGAATCCTCCTCTCCTGGGTCCCCCAACTGAAATACCTGTGGCCATTGGACCTGTTGTCCATAAACTGTATCAGTAAAGACATCTCTATAGAGGAAGTACCCATCCAAACATCTCCATGCCCTATCATGATGATTAAGAGGGAGAAAAGGTCTCGCCCCATAGGACAAGTGCCTGCAGGCCCCCTCCAAACAAACCCAAGGTGGAATGTGTGGCTCTCTGGTGCAACCTGGGTCAACATGAACATCGTGCTAACAAAACAGACTCCTGGGTCCCATGGAAAACTTGGAAGTGTATCACTTCCAATCTCCTCTAACTGCTCCTGTGTGAGACTGATCACTGTCAAAAGTCCTATGTGCTCATCTGCTACCACCTGGCCCATGATGCTCTCTTTCACACACCAAGTCTCAACTGGATGCCTATGACGATCCCTCTCTCTCCGACTAGATGCCGTAAAAGTACTCATGTTAGGTGGCCTTGGTCTAGGCACTCTCCATGCTCTCAGCCATTGTCTATCTCTCCTCATGCGACTGCTGATCTGGTGAAGGTGCTCAATCATAACTACGGGCTGCTGCAAAAGAGTGAAATATGCATACTCCCCTAAGTGTGTCTCCTCCCTGTAAGGCACTATACCCCTCTGAATTTCACCATTCATCTCGGCATGACTCTATGAACTATCCCTCATCATCGTATGCTCCGGCATACTCATGTCGTCTCCTACAGACTCATGCTGCATTGTATATCTAGGGCGTATTGCTGGATCAACCTCTACATGGAGGTCAACCACTCTCGGAACACAAATGGAAGTATCCTCCATCAACTGGTGCTCCTCTGCTCGATCACCAACATCCTCTAGAAACGTGACTGAATGATACATCTGGGTGTCCATCAAGATAGGTGAAGTGGACCTCTGACGAATCTTCTCAAGGAGCTCCTCTGATCTGGACTCTGATTCTTGAAGGGTTGTTTGTGTGCCTCTCAAGAATCCTCGAGTGCTCTCCAACTCCTTAGTGAGCCGGTCCATCTCCAACTCCTGCTCCCTCAAGGCTCGGTGATACATCTCGCCCATCACCAGTAGGTAGTCCCTGTCTGTCGACAACTGCTGGAAGTCTGACCTCATCACAAACATTCTCTCTAAGAGAGTGTGAAATTCATCTATGGAAAATGCCTCATCTAGACTATCATGTGCCATGGATGCCCTCCAAAAACAATCGACCGTCAATGCATGCATGTCATCAATTCGCCTAGTGGTTGCCATGATCATAGCCTCACTGACTCTCAACTATGTTTCTAACTGGTATGGCTCCTGATCATGGTCATGCTGAGGTGCCACCTCATATCCATCACTGCTACTGTCAACCCTGGAGTCCCCCAAAACACTCTCTGTATAGGATAACGTGTTGAACTGCCCACTGTCTACTGTGATGCTGGGTCCTCCTGTCTACCACTACACCCCATCACTAGGTGCTATCTCCCTCTAAATCATACTGTATCCTGTATGAGAAGCCGTATCCTCCTGTGCACTCACCCTGCTACTATCATCTGTGCCTAGATCCCATGTAGATGTATCCAGACACATGCCATGGTCGTCCTGACCAATAAAGAGTGCATCCTCATCCATGCAGGTGATCCTAGAAGTAAGTGCTCCATGAACCTATCAACATCCACAATCTTCTCAACCAATGGAGTCTCCAAAAGCTGTGACTCAATCTCCTCATGCTACTCTGTATGTGTAAGGTCAACTATTTGCCCGTCCTGTATCTCCTTCTGGATTGGTGGATCTACATGTCCATGGTGTGCATCCCTCACCCAAGGCTCCTCAATCATATCTGACATGCCACTGACTTCCTCATGTGACGTGGCTGTCATGGGTGTCTGGATGGATGACACATGTGTCACGACCATCATATGAATCTCATCATCTCTAGGTGCTAACACATGTGAATCCTCACTTGTGTCACCACTCTGCTGAGGCATAAGGTCATCAACACCATGTGATATGTTTGCTGAAGTACTGGTGCTATTATCCTGTCCACCCGACTATATATCCACTATACAAGGGTCATCCTCCTCCTCAAGTGTACCATAATCACCCATATCCACAAGTGTGCAAGAGTCACTATCCTCCTCAAGCGTGTCAGAATCATCAACCTCTGTGCAAGAGTCACTATCACTAGCCTCTGTGCAAGAGTCACTATCATCATCAGACTGCTCCAAATCCTCATCATCACTGTCATAGTGCACCTCAATGATATGCTTCTTACCCTTACCCCTACACCTATGATTTGGTTCCTAAGGCACCTTGCAACTGTAGCAAGGTTGCGTGCTCCTAATGGGCATGGGGTTTCTTTGTTCTTCCTTCCATCTAGCTGTCATAGCTCCGTTTTCCTCTGCTATGCCGACCCAATGTGTAACCTCATCTTTGCTCCAACTAGGATTTTTATAGGATACAAAATGATGGAATGTCATTAGACCTCTGAGATTCTCATTGAGGGTTTGATATTCCCTATCACAATCAACAATACCTCTAGTAAAGTCTAAAACATCCATATATTTTTTTTCCTCTGCTATGTTGACCCAATATGTAATCTCCTCTTTTCTCCACCTAGGATTTTTTATAGATAAAAACTGTTGGAATGTCAGTTGAGCCCTAGTTTCCTCCCCAAGGGCGTAATATTCCCCTTTACAGAACATACTCTCTCTAGCAAGGTAAAAGAAATCCATATCTCCTTATGGAATACCCTTAGGTTGGCAGGAGTTTAAGCTCTGATACCACTGTAATGATCCCAAGCCATTATGCAAGGATCGTCACAGTTTTGGTGTCTTTTTAAATTTTTTTCCGAGTGAGGTATTTCATCAAACACTTTGTTGGTCTACTTGTTTACTTTCTGAATGGCCTCTTGATTTCGGCCTTAGGGTTTACTGATGTGTTTATATGTGTGTATCAACAAATAACAAGAAGAGACAACCATGGAAAATACCTCAACCATATGCAATATGATAGACAAGCCAAAACATCTCAATTCTACTTTTATTCATAAGATAGAAGAACTTGCTACAATGGAGATGCCGATCTGGAATGCTCAACAGATGGCTATGAAAATAGACAATAGAGCTGCTACAAAAATCTCTCGATAATACAAAATAAACCTCCAAAGGCTGGATAAGAAATGAAAACCAATGCCATGTCCTGCTAGATAGCTGAAGCTCCTCAATAATTTGGCCCTAGTGCCAAAGATGTCCAATCACCTCAAGAAAGATGCCAAATAGTAGATCGGGTGATGGCAAGAACAACCCAGGTGCCCAAATCTCCAAGATCCCTCTCAAATCCTGTAGATCTGAACTCCTCCACTGAATGGTGTGCCCCACTGGATGACTGAAACCCTAATAATTCAGCCTCTCTCCTAGAGACCTCCAACAACTCCACCAATCCACTAGAATGATAGATCGGGGCATGAAAATGAATACCCAAGTGCTCAAATCATCAAAATACCTGCTAGATCCTTAGATCTAGCTACCCTCCAAATGATGGTGCGCCCTCCTCTTGGGAAATCGTCCCACTGTCAATACAAATAATCCTGCCACTAAAATGCCTCCGGAAACCACCAAGAATGATGCTAGGACACCTGCAAGGAAAACCGAATACGTGGAATTCCCGAAATCACTTCTCCTCAGCTAGGACAAATCCTCCCTCAATAAGTGGTGCACCCCCCTTACTGGAAACCCCCAACTGGTGCGCCCTCTCTCCATCTGCACAAGTAACTGATGTGGAATCCTCCCACAATTGAGTATATCTGGAACTAGAATGGTGTGGGAGCGTATTGCATCTCCGAGACCAAGCTTGGGACAAGGTAGGTGGAATATTTCACCACCGAATCATCCTCTAGGGTTTGTTAAGTCAAAACCCTCAAAACCCCCAATGTTGGGCTCATTAGCTAGAAGCCAGATATCAAAATAAGATCATACATGAATGAATAGAGTAGAGGCCCTTGCCTTCCTTTTATACGTTTTG
>ML799426.1:187373-224305 GCA_009831015.1 Picea engelmannii
AAAAGTATCAACACTTAACCATTTTTCCACTTCTTCGGACTCGCGGATTCACAGACTCATCATAAGTCTCAACACTTAGCCATTTTTCCGTCTTTGCGGGCTCACAGAGTCATAATAAGTTCCAACACTTAGCCATTTTTCCGCTTCTTCAGACTCTCAGACTCGCGGACTCACAAACTCAACAACTGGGCTATGCCACATACACATTTTTGAGCTCTGATACCACTTTGTAATGTACCCATCCACCTAGGCTGGGCCACATCACGAAAAAATTATATATTTACAACTCTATTACCAATTTGTAACATCTCCACTATCATGGACTCAACAACATGATCTTGTAACGTTCCCAACCCCGAGCTGGAACACGCCACACAGAATTACGAATTATGATACCATTAAATTAAATAATAAATTCTAGATATGAACAGAGTTAAGCGGAAATAATAAAAACATGCATGCAACGATAACAATTCATATATATAGAATTTAACAACAGAGATTCCATGGAAGAAACTCATAATTGCACACACACAATAATTGAAATAATCACATGAATGCTACTTATCTCAGGAAATAAACACCAACTACATGCAGACCTTCCACGTTCCTCCCAACCTTATACCACACTGCTCATAACTCTCAGCAGTGGGTCACCCCTGATATGGGGATAAATTCCACCAGGGTAAAGGGTTTCTAACCCATGTTAAGGTCTCTTTAAAAACATATAAACTCAGACAAAAGTGCCTACTCAAACTAACAACCTACATTCTCTCATTCCCTACTTGCTTGTCCCACCCCAGGAAGTGTGCCCCTTCTCTGCTCAACAGTCCTTTGACTGCCCCACTTCCCTTCAGAGGCTTCAACAAAAGGTCAGATAAGAAGTCTTAGAGCCTTGTAGCTACAATTTGTCACCTTGGGAAATCAATTCCCAACAGTTCTCTCACCTGGAGAGAATGCTCACGGGCCTGGCAACTGACTTCTTCAATTCAATCCTACAGGTCTGAAAACCCTCTTCTTCAATTGAACTCTCTAGGTAACCAATACATGTACATGTTCCAGTTGCAGTCCAATACCGTAAGGTACGATTCACAACTGCCTCTATGAAGGAATCAATAATCCCCCTTCGCACTATGTTCCCATATATATATTTAGTGTCTTAAAAGACACATGCATATATATATGCATGTGTCTTTTAAGACACTTAGCACCCAAGAGACTCCCTTGTCCCTACTTTAGAACTTAGGATATATTCATATCCATTACTTTAGCTTTAAGGAATACTAATATAATATTCCATTGGGATTAAGCCCCTTCCTAGACTCTTATCCCCCCTTTCCCTTTCCCTTTTTAGTGGAGTTTATCCCCCCATACTCATTTGTGGGTCGGTCTGTAGCAGTGATGTATTTTATTAATAATATGAGTGTTTACATATTACAAAAATAGGCTCACTGACCTTTAGCATCTACGCTCTTTGGCCTAATAACTGCACATGCACCCTGGCCAAAAATATCGTGGCTCACCAACCTATATGCTCATTTACATTTATATGTACAATTGGGGTTCGGCCTAGGGGTATTACACCTAATTACCATGAAGTATCCCTAATTATCCCTAATTACCACTAAATAATTCATGTAAATACCCCAAATTACAAAACATGTTATCTCTAATTAACCCTTGATTACCCCTACTTAACCTCTAATTACCCCTAATTACCCTACGATTACCCCTAATTGACCCTTGACTAACCCTTAATTAATCCTACTTACCACTATTTTTTTCCCAAAGAAAATGAAATACACATTTTGAGAGTGCACTTGGCAAAAGGATGAAAACATGGGTATTATCCACATCTACATCTCCATCATCATTTTCTATGCCCCTTATCTGAAAGTATTTGATCATATCATCCTCATCTTACCCAAAACAAACTTCAAAACATTACAAAACTTAGACATTAACAATCTCTGAAAGAGGCTATTACACTCTTCCAAAATGTATTCAAATACACTAATCTTAAAAAGCAATCCACCTCTTAGAAAATTGGTAAAATATGCACTTAAAGTAATTAAAGTGTCACCCTTGATTCAATCAAGGTTCCTTTGAATATTTCCATCATATGAATATGCCCAATAATCAATTGTTGAGCCTCTTTTAATAGTGCATCTACCATTATGTTCAGTGCCCTATACACATTGGAAAATTTATTTAGATCAAATACCTTGGAATTTTCTTTTATCTACCCTACCAATTCTTGAAGTTCCAAGATATGAATATGATGTTCATTATTCATCCATTTAATAACCAACTAGGAATTTCCAAATCTCTATAGATGTGTGATTCCTCGATCCAAAGCCAACTTTATAAGCACTCTTATGGCCATCAATTTAGCAAAATTGTTAGCACCGGGTCCCTAGTTTTCTTTATATTTTATATAATGATTGTCATCATAATGAAAAATACCGCAATGCTACTCAAATGCATTCCCTAACATGCCCCATAAAAAATTCCCCAAGGATAAGACTTGTCCACTAGCAAATCTCCCACGTGTAGAGTAGTGGGTGTTGATATAGTCACCTTGCATAATTGATAGATAACATAGATTTGAGAAAAAACATGGAATGTTTTCATTTTTCTATTCTCAAATATTGGAGGGTTTCATGCCAACCAAATCCCCTAGATTTTAATAAATGGAACAACTCTAAAAACTTTTAGTTCATTCCTTTGGAACCATTATTCCATATATAAATCAATTGTTGGACTTTGTCACAAATTTTGAGGGCCTAACCATATGATAATATCACTCCATGTTTTCTATGCAAAGGGGATTTGAATAAATTTAATCTCACTTGGTTCATTTCTCTTCAGGCACAACACATATATTCAGACCCTGTTTGCCTCTCTTTTTAAAAAACTTTCATGTTGAAATTTTGTTCCTCAAGACAAGCCACATGGAAAATTCTGTATTTTTTCGGGTCTTAACCTACAATATTTTGGACCACCACCAAGCCTTATTCTGAATATTAGATTCAACCATTTCACTATAGCCTTATTTGGCTGAGTTGACCCTTGAAGTATTGTTTTTATCCCACATCAACTCATCCCAATCATCCTTCACTCTCATATGGCTTCTCACCATTTCTTCTAGGAAAACATTCCATGCATCAACAAAGTCACCCTCTAATCCTAACATTTCTGTCGACTTCCAACATTGGTGCCAACGATTTGTGATTTTTGAGTTTTCCATATAGTTGAGGGTAAATACCTCCCTCTCTTGTAATTGAAGAATTAATTCCTTGAAAGAAAAAATGGATTTACACACCCCATGATTTCATTCATTCCTAGTCTTATTTGGGTGCCATTTCCAGCCTTCCAACCAAGAAAGGACCCAATAAGTGGGAAATCACCTATTAATTCCTTCCATTGATTGGAGACATTTTCAATCTCTTTTCTTGGGTTTATATTCCAATCTATAAGTGAAGCTAGTCAAATGTATTTTTAAACAGTAATCCTTTGACATAAATTGTTCTTAGATACCATATTCCACAATATTTTCGTTGCTAATGACTTACCAAAGATATGAATATTCCTAAGCCTCCTACCTCCTTCCTTAGGATTTGGTATTGATTTCTACCTTGTCAGATGTTTTCCAACATTTTCCTTCTTCCCACACCACATAAATTCAAAATATAGCTTCCTCATCCTATCCAAAATACCTTTAGGGATGTATGTCGATACATCAAAATTTCCTCTAAAACCAACTTCACTAAGGTTAGTTTTACACCCCTTGAGAACCATCTATTACTCCAATGTTGGATTCTCTTATCAATCTTGGTTAGTAACCATGACCAATAATTTTTTCCACATATGTTTAGTTTGAGTGTAAACCTAAGGTATTTCAACCCATCCTGTAACTTCAAAAATATGAATGGAAATAAATGTTTCAAGTGTTGTTCAATCTCTTCTCTCAAAGCATTAAAGTATATTGCATACTTCATGGAGTTTATCTCCATCCCATGGGCCTTGCGGAGTAATTGTAGAATTTCCTAGACTTTCCTACCTTAATCCTTCATTCCAGTAGAAAATAATAGACATCATCCACAAATAGACAATGACCCTCTATGGGTTGCTGAGAACACCAAAATATCAAGACCAACTAACTTCTCCATTGCGCTGTGGAGTCATCTTCAAAATAAATTCTTGTAATTATTCTTCTTTCATGGAGTTACCTTCGATTTTGATTGCCTTATTGTGCAACATTGAACAAAAATATGTTCATACATGATCTACCTACCCTAAGTTACTTGAAAGAAAGGGGCACCTTAGGTGTAGGCAGATTTCCAATGGATCCATTCCAACATCCAACCGACTTGTAGAATGAGCTCCTGAATTGGGCAATATGTTGAGGCTGCTACCAAATGATCAAAAACATGCCCAAAGTATACTGTGATGAGACTGAGAAAGATGTGCTTGAAATTTGATTGTATTGCTTGGCCAACAATGCTTTGGAACCATGATTCAATTAAATCAACCTTTTTTTGCTCAAGAATGTTGTGTTCTTTGATTGGATAAGGAGTTTCCAATTTGAGAATAATTTCATCTTTTTTCTTGTCATCAACCACATCTAATATTTCTGATTCAACATCAATTCCTTGAAGTAATTCTTCCTTTGTACAATGATCATGTCTCCGTAGTGAAGTTGGAATGGTAAACTGTTGGTGAACTATTGTGGGGAATTGTAAGGCCATATTTTGTTGTTCATTAATAACTTCATGATCTTTAGAAATAAAATGTATCATCAATGATTCCTCTTGTTGCAAATGTATTTCCTTTGATGCTTGGAAAATGCCTTCTTAATAAAACTCTGCTTTAGGGAAACAATCGACATGATACAAATCTGATGTAAAGTGATGATCTCTATCCCTCCGATGTAAACATTGTTGTTGTGGCTTGATGTACATTGGTTGTATTATTTGAGACTACTACAATATTTTCATACTGAATTGAGTCCTCATGTTCATCCTTGATTTCGCTATAATCATCACTCTCAAGTTGAGAACATGAGAGGTTGAGATTTATTACCCATGAATCATTCAGAGGATGGTGTTCTTCTTGGATTGAAAATTTAGTGTTTTCATTTTCTGTTTCAAGATTAGGATTTGAATTTTTTTTTGCATTTCTTTCCTCAAATTTTTCTTCTAAATTCATTCCTCCATTGTCTTGGATAAATTTTGGGGGGTCTAATATCTTGGCACCGGTTTCAAGAAAAAATATTTTAATGAGTTGAGATCGATGCATTAATTTCTTCCAGTTGCGGTTTCCTTCTTGGCTCAATAGAAATCTCAAATTTGTGGGATTTTTTTTTTTCCTAACAGCTGAAAATAATGACATCGTTTGGAAACATTTCTTGAGGAATCTCATGAAGAACTTTCATAAATCTGAAAGATAAATCTTTAACTGTTTCTTTTTTGTTCATCCCAATTTCAACCAACTTTAAGAAAATAGAATCTGGATCTTTTTTTGAGAAATATATTTCGACAAACAAGTTTTCTAGTACATCCCAAGTAGTGATGGTTTCTGGTAGCAATGAATAAAACCATTCAATGACATATTCTTTTAAATTCAAGATAAGTAACTGGCATGCAACATCATTTTGAGCCACATTAAAAATTTCACAAGCACTGTCAAATTTAATCAAATGTTTCTTTGCATCTTCTGAAACATTCCCACAGAATGTTGGAAATTTGTCCATGGAAATATCTGGCAAGGGGTGAACTTCTTCTTGCAAAGCTACTGAGCTTCTGCGCAACCTTTTCTTTAGATATTGTTTTCAGGATTAACTGCGTAGTGTAAGTCATTAATCTATGACCCATATCCATGAGTATTAGTCACAACTGACCAATAATTCTCATGATTTGAATAGTCCACTTAGCACTCATTGCATCGGGTGATGCTCACAAGGGTGAAGAAATGGGATTGAAACCAACAAAATGAATATCTAATATGTTGCACTGCGGAATCCCCTCTATGCTTAAACCTTTTATTTCTTTAGATACCTTCTCCTTTCAATGTTCCTTGAAAAACTTATGTTGACAGAGGAGGCAGAATATCTTGATAGTATGAGAAAATTTCCTCGGAGGAGTCTTCATATATGTCTTCTTGAAATTCATAGATCTTTTTAGTGAAGTCACCAGGGCATATTTCTTTAAGATCTTGAGTTTTGAGGATGGACTTGCGAGGGAGATCATCCTCCCAAATATTTGGTGGTTTTCTAGTTCCATTAAGGTTGTCAAAACCGATTTGTGACTGAAATTTCAACAATAAACCTTCAATGCCATTCAATGTTCTTTGAACAAGGTTCCCCAAAACCCAATTCATCTTGAATTAATATCTAAATTTTTTCTCAAACTACAACCATAATGCTTCTAGTATTCCAATAATATCTGATCCAAAAGGTATCATATCTCTTGAAAACAAATAGTTCCCCAGTATGGTCGCCAAAAATGTTGACGCTTGAATCCGTCAGGATCGAAACGACAACCTCATGAGGACATTAGTCCACCTTCGTTTTTAGAGAGGTGGTTCTCCACTTTGTCTAAAATATATATCTTTGAATATCTTGGAGTAGAGAGAGTGCTAGAAATCAAACCCCAAATATTTATTGCTTGTATTTAAATGAAAATGGTTCTTCAATAACCCAATATGATCTTTATGTGCAACCAAATTCTTTTTTAGAATAAGAAAATATTGAAGGAGGGCTTCAAAATCAGAATTAAATTGTGATCAACATCACACACAATCTTCTTAATCATATATAAATATATCCATGTTTTCTTCATGAAAAATATGAGAGAATAATTTGATCATCTCAAAGAATTTTAAAAGAGTACTGCTATCAAGATCAAAAGAGAATTTGATAGGTCAGCCTCAAATATCTCATACTTAAAACTCAAAGTTACAAGATACCGTCAAGATCAACCTCGAAGCAATTCATTGTGGAGTTTTATTCATGAAATATGTTCTTTATTACAAAAAACTTGACAACCATGTATGTGGCTGCAAATACTCCATGATCATATAAGAAAATATCCTAGAAGAATACAAGAAAAACACTCAACAACTCAGCCTTGTGCCCAACTTTGAGATTCAAGCATAAAGCTATGAGAAATGGTGTAGAAGAATTGAAAAAATGGAGAAGATGAAGATTTATTTCTTTTGATCAGAAGCTTAATTGTGTATCCATGGTTGTACCTTCTTATTCCTATGATCTTCTGCCCTGCCCATCTGACAATACTAATTCTTGTAACTTTGGCTGAAACCTCTCTTCTTTTTTTAAGAAGAGAGTTTCTAACTACTTGAGTAGTTAGGGTTTCTCCCTTCTAGAAATTCTAATTAAAACTTTTATTAAAAAAGAAGAGGGACCCATTTTCAATATACTTATATTAATGACGTGTATTCATTAATGAGGAATTAATTAAACTGAATGTTTTAAGAAGAAATTCCCATACAAATTTCTTCTTGAAACATTCAGTTTAATTAATTCCTCATTAATGAATTCACATAATTAATATAAGTATATTGAAAATGGGTCCCTCTTCTTTTTTAATAAAAGTTTTAATTAAACTTTTATTTTTAAACTTTTATTAATTTTCCTGTAAAAGAGGATGTCTATGTTTTAGTTCTCTTGGGAATGATAGTAAATTTTTTAGCCATGGAAACAATTTCAGATGTGATCTTCATCCTCTTAGCTTTCCAAGAATATAAAATTTTCCCAAATCCGTCGCCTGGATCTTAAGATATGAGCTCGTGAAGTTGAGTTGTCACACATGCCCATTAAAAATGAAATTGACTGATATTTTAATTTATGGGGAAAATGTAGCAACCTTGAGCCTTTAAAACATGTACCATCATATTCTACGTATAAATACCTTTCCAACGGTATAAAGTTTACGTGATTTCGACACCCGGATCTCAATTTATGGGCTTTGTAAGATCGTGACTCAGCCACCATTGATCAAAATTCATGGACAAATATGGGCCCTTGGATTAAATGTCGTCCAACCATTAATATATTACAATGTGTCTCCAATTAATTGGATGCCATGTGGCACCATTATTTGGTCTCCATGAAGCACTAATCCTTGATCACCATGTGTCATGATCTTAATGGATGCCAAGAGTAATAATTTGATTGGTTATGAATTACATATTATAAAAAAGTTATAATTTAAATATTAGAAAAAGTTAAGGTATAATGTTTTAAAGGAGGGGGATCGAGAGTGTAAGGAAAAAGGTAGAGTGGGTAGTTAGGGGGAGGGGTACAAATGTAGGTGGTGGAAGAGGTGAGGGAGAAATGTAGGGAGCAGAGTGAGGGGGAGTGACGTAGGGTGAGGTGAGGGGAGTGGGGAAGGATGAGCAGGTTGGGAAGTGAGGGGGAGGGAATTATTTGAGTTATGGAGAGTCCAACCGACCACCATAACAAAAACAAATGTTAAGTATGGGATGGGTGAGGGATGAGGGATGAGAGGTGAGGAAATGGAGAGGGGGAATGGTATTGTGAGGGGAGAAGAAGTGAGGGGGTGAAAAATGAGGTGAGCGGGGAAGAGTGAGTGGGCATGAGATATATAAGGGGATATGGTGAGTTAGTCCTCCCCGCTACAATTTGAGATAAAAATACGTACAGAGTGGGGAAAGTAAGGAATAAGGGAGGTGGATTAAGAGATGATAATTTTTTTTAAGTGTGGGACGAGTATGGAGGGTTCTGATGAGTGATATATTTTTATGGGTTTTGAACCCAATACAAGAATATTTTCAAGGGTCTTGAACTTGGAAAATATTAAAAGAACTTCTAAAACATTAGCTTTATTCCACATGAAAGAGGCATCTTTTTCTGCTTTAAACTTTAAACCTAGATATCTTCAGTATACGAACTTAGATTTCCGATCTGAAAAATGTATGATGAAGTTGAGACCGGGGACTACACACATAACTTATAATAATTCAAAATTTTTCATCTTCTGATATCAATTTGCTTTATTATTAATCCAAGAACGGGAAAATAAATATGACCAAATTTTGGCAAACAAGTTTGCATACTTATGAATATTGGGTATTATCATCTCCCAATTCCATCCATATGGCTCTTCTCTTCATACACCGATCTACTTCATGATATTGCATCAATTTCTTCTTTCTAGCTTCTAGTTCTTTAGCTCCAAATAATTCCTCATTGGTAAAATATCCAGTGTGATTTCCACCAAACAACAACTTTATTGCTTCCTCTGTTTCTTTTAGAAGTCGATCCTTCTTCTTATATTTATCCATAGACCATGCTACCACTTTAGATTTTATATATTTTAATGATGCTGCAAATTGTTCATTGACAGATTTTGGCAGTGAGTCATCATAATTTTTTACGTTTTTTTTAATTAGATCCAAAAAAGTATCTTCTTCCAGCGATATAAGATTAAATTTAAAATGATACAATGGATTTCCATTCTTATGCTCTAATTTTTGAAAAACAAGGTTGTGATTAGTGATGCCAACATCCCCAATCTAGGATCTATAACTATCAACCCTTAAAATCAATTTTTTAGAAACAATAAATTTGTATATTCGTTTTGAGACCCCACCAGATCCATAATGGTTATTACTCTAGGGAAACCTCATCATGACAAACCAAACACAAATCAAACCTACTTACTCAATTTTATGAGAAAAGTAATCTGTAAGTTTATCAATTATAGTAAAATTACCCCAGACCTCTCTTCTACTAATGGAAAAATTCAAGTCACCTCCAATAATCAACTTATCTTCCCCCACAATAAGCAATGAGAAAATTATTTCCAAGAAGGGTTGCTTCCCTTCACAAGGACTATACACATTCAACATAATGATGGGCATGCCCAAGCTCTTACTATGTAATTCTATTATAGACCTAAAAAGGTAGCAAATGATTTTTTTAAACAAATCACAAAGTATAAATAAAACCCCTTGAGATACCATCAAAGTCTTGATAAGCAAGATCCCAGTCTTTTAAATATTTCTTAAGACAAATTATAAAAAAATCTCCCCTTCCCATAGTTTCCTGTAAAATTAGAATATCTTTTTTTTATATTATTCTAGTATAGTAAAGACCATCCTTTTTGATTGGATTCTAAGTCCAATGATATTCAAGGAACAAATGATAATTTAATACCACCCTTAAGRGGATTATATCTAAGAACTCTGGCTATCAACMTTTTTTTTCCCTTCCGGATTTTGATAATTGCCTTTTTCCTTTTCATGGTGTATGAAATGTTTCCTTACCCTTAAGGGGATTATATCTAAGAACTCTGGCTATCAACCTTTTTTTTCCCTTCCGGATTTTGATAATTGCCTTTTCCTTTTCATGGTGTATGAAATGTTTCCTCCCCATAGTGCATGTCTATATATCCTTAAGTGGGTCAATCCCTAAACCCCTAGAGAGTTTCTCACCAATTTCATCTTGAAGTTTGTATTGAAGATCATAACAATATTTTCGTTTAATTAATTATGTCACAATTTTGTGCTTTATGACATATTTCCCAACCCCTAGACGGGTTATCATAGGAGAAATAGTAGTATTAATCAAAGGAATGATTCCCCTACTTCGTCCAAGAACGAGGAATTGGTATTTTGTCTTTTCCCCTTGTTTCCCTTTGCCGCTTTGCTTGGGTTTTACCACCACCTTCTTTGGGAGTGGCCAATCATCGCTTGGTAATAAAATTGTACTTGGAATTAATTTATTAGATAGGTTTATGGACTTACCAATTTATTCATAATCAAAGGAGGCCCTTGTTGAATGATAAGTTTCTCATTCATCCATATTCACACCTTTAGAGAGGTTGGAATCTTTATCTTGATGCTCCAGAGGAATTGACGTTCTTATCATCACACCCTTCAACCTCAATATTAGGATTGACAATGCCTTGAATATTTTGACTTTCCAATGGAACCGAGTGCTCTAATTTATCCCTCATCTTCAAATATAATTTCAAGTCCACTAATAATGAATTTTTCAGATTGGATACCTCCACCAAATTATCCACATTTTTAGGAACTAGGTATGGAATATTTTCATATTTCTTTCTCCACATAGTATGAAAACTAGGGATCCCATAATCACCATCAATATGTCCATATTAATGGATTCTATCACATCAAATTAGAATATTCATGTAATAAATAACTAGTGAATGCACCTTATCACCCGCCATAATATCGAGGCTTTATGCCAACTCTAATCTAACGATGATGTCCACCAAAACCCTAGCCATCGAAAAATGTACATTATCTTTGTACATAAGATCCACTATTATTGTATTCCTAAATAGATCACCCAAATTTTTGATGAAATCATCCGACCAAAACTCAATAGGTAAACCCAGGAGTTTTACCCAAATGGGTATATGCTTATCAAATTTAGAGCATGGATCAAAGCATGAATGCCGTGGTTTTAATGACATAAATGAAGACCCCCAAAACCAATTCCTTTTTATAATGGAATCTACATCCTTAATTCAAAACCTAAAGGTTATCCAACCTTTGATCAATATGTTATACGTAGGTGCATAGCCCAGAACTGAACACCAATAGGTTTGCAACTAGGAGTTAAGTGTCTCCACAACAATATACTTCCCTGTAAATTTTCGAACATTATTCACTGCAACTTCACATCCTCCAAAACCACCATCTTTGGCCCTTCTACCTTTCATTTTAGAATCCATTTTTCCTTTTTACAGTTACCCTCTACATTGTATGAAGTTGCATACACCAAAATATTTTTCCAACCAGACAAGATTTCCTCTTCCACCTTGTATCCAAAGAAACCTTGATCGAAACCCTCCTTCTTGTTAGGGAAATGTTAAAAAATGCATCCCTTATATTCCTTATAACTTTGAGGGGTGATTGGTGCTAGAACCATATCCCCATGACCTTCAAATGAGACATCATTATCAACTAGATTATTTCTAGGTAAAAAATTAATCCTCTGATCATCATTGCCACCAATGGAGATTGGGTTTTCATTGACATGTATCCGATTTTACTTTAAAGGGTTGATATAAATCATACCTACCTTGACATACATCTTGTAAGCCACTTTGTAACCTTTTACATCCAGTTGAACCAAAGTATTTTGTGGATCCTCCTCCTTACTTCCCATAGCCCCATGCATTTCCATTGCAACTTGAGCTGGTTTCATGGTCACTTCTTGGAAAATTAGACCCTAAGTAATAAAATTTTTTTATCCCTTCCATGGGATCCTTAGAATAGTCCACCAATTGGAAATTCTCTACCTCCATTACTGACCTAAGATTTGGGAATTTCTAGGGTTTTTCACCATGTGTACCCTCCATTGTTCCCCTAATCTCTAGTGCTCTATGAACTTTCAACCTTCATATACTTACCACTAATTACAAAAAAGTACCCCTAAGTACCCCCTAGTTACAACTAAATTACCAACAACTAATCATCATTTACCCCTGAGTACCCTTGTTTACCATTATTTACCCCTAATTAACCACCGATCACCAATAAAATTTACCCTTAGTTAACTTTACCTACCCCTAATTACAAAAAAGTACCACTAGTTAACCCCTAAATTACCCACAAAGACCTTGGATTACCAAAGATGTATGGCCTAATTAACCCTATATTACCCCTAATTGAACCTGATCTAACTTCTAATTATCCCAAATCCCCCCTAATTAACCCATAATTGCCCCTAATTGACTCTTGCCTAACCCCTAATCAACATTACTTACCACTAATTATAAAGTACTCCTAATTACCCCTTAATCACCACCAATTAACCACTATGTACCATGAGTACCCCTAATTACCCCTATTTATCCCTAATTCACTACAGATCACCCCTAACTGACCCTTAATTAATCACTAATTAACCATACTTACCCCTAATTACTGTGAAGTACCCTTGATTACCCCTATCTGTGTTCATACTCACAACAATACTGAGAGGGGGGGGGGGTGTGAACAATATTGCTTTCACTTTCTATACTTTCCTTTCCTTTCAACAAATTAAGTTATTCAGAAATGCACACTTAATGATAGATACACAAATACATCAAAATAGCCATCTAAGTTATTTAGAAGTGCGCACTTAATGATAGATACAAGAAGAAATCAAAACAATGCAGTGAACACATTACACAAATATTTTTATGTGGAAACCCAATGCGGGAAAAAACCATAGAACACATTCTTTATGTTCTTCTACAAACACCAACTTATAAGTTATAATTCTTCAGCTCAACATGCACCCACCTGTCATAGATAACGAGGAAACCAATCCTCTCAGGCACCAACCTGTCACAGATAATGAGGACACTAATCCTCTCAGGCACCGACCTATTACAAAAATGAGGACACCAATCCTCTCAGGCACCGACCTATTACAAAAATGAGGACACCAATACTCAATGAGCTTCGACTCACCCTAGAACCACCCTGCCACCCTAAACTCATAAAAATATGTCACATCAATAAATATTTCAACACATCTTGACAAATTTACATTTCTATTCCTATGAATTGTTACAATATCACCTTCCACCTCACTTCACGCACACATCTACTATCAGAGTGCATCCATACTTACTAATTTGCATGAGTTAACCTTCCTGTATGTGGAAGCGTAACTGTTATAACGTGGACAAATGTTTACCACATCAAAATTCTGTCAGTTACGATTTTGTTTAAATAAGGTATGACAGTTATATTGTGGATAAAGTTGACCATACCAAAATCATGTCAATCACAATTTTTTCTAAATAAAGTATGTGGACACATGACTGTTACATTGTGGACAAATGTTGACTAAATCGAATGGACCAAGTCTTCCTATGACTGTGCTCCAAATTATCTGAGCATCTCCTCAAGAATGACACAATAATTTCATTATAGTCTACAAAGCATCCACTACGCAGATAGAGCGAGAGAGAAAGACTCAATTCACAAGTCTTCATCTTATCACACTCGTCTTATAATGTACTTACTGAATCGCCCCATCAGACTATAAGTGCCCCCGATGACTCGTTCTATCACATTCTACTTCAGACTTCATCTCGTCACACTCCACCACACCATTCGTTGCATTGGCTCAAGGTTCCCTACATATTTTCATTTGTACAATATTCCACACACTCCGTCACAATTCACTCTATCACTTGTCGCTTGCTCAAAACATCGTCGCGCTGTGTAATAAACATCCGTTGAGTTGTTCTAGAATCATAGACAAGGGTATTTGTTGCATTCCACTTCACTTATGAACTGCATCATAGGTTATCCTCTTATTCTCCATGCACTACTGACAAAATCAATCACTTTTGTGATTTGTTTTGCATCGTTGATCCCTTCATCCTTAAATCCTTTTGCTGTAGTTTTTTTTCAACCTTTCACGATTTTTTCAAGGAGTTCCATTTCATGTGGATTTGCAATAGTACAATAGAAAGTATCCTTCCGCAGACTTCCTTTGCAAGCCTTCTGCACACTTCCTCTGCTTATGCACCAACTTTGCGCTGTACTGTCTGTGTGTACTTCAAGCGTTCCGTGCACTTCCTCTACCCATGTGCCATGTTGACATCAATTACAACATATACTCAACAAACTCCTCCTTTGTAATTGATGGAAACTCTTATTGTTGAGCTTCTCCCCCTGTCAGCGTGTTCCTCTGGCCTTCACTCCCCCTTGCTGTATGATCCTCTTTGTCTCAATTGTATGTTTCACCCCTTTTGACATCAATAGCAAAGGGAATTTTCCTTCCGATTGCGCTTATCCTAAGAGTGACTCCCGCTATCAGAATATTGTATTTCCTACTACTCAATTTCTTGCGCTTCTCCCCTTGAGGTTGGGTAGGTATTTTAGTAGCCTCCAATATGTCATGAATATTTATGCGCTTGAATGAGGAGTGGGAAGGACTCCCAACTTCTCTCTAAGGTACTCAAAGGAGTCCCGAGGTAATGGATTGGTAAATATATCTGCAATCTTCTCTTGGAACATATTCTAGTTTAACCATCTGATCCTGAACTTGTTCTTTGAGAAAGTGATACTTGATGGGGATATGCTTAGTTTTAGAGTGTTGAACAAGATTTTTGTAGAGATTGATAGCACTTGTATTTTCACACATGATAGAAACATGTTGATCATAGGGAACTTGAATATCCTTGAGATTGGTCTTTATCCATAAAACTTGCGAGAAACAAGATGCTGCAACTATATACTCTGCTTCAACTGTAGAGAGAGAAATAGAAGTTTGTTTCTTGCTAAGCCAAGATACTAAATAACTGCCAAGGAAGAATGCACCTCCACTAGTGCTTTTTCTATCATCAGTACTTCCTGCCCAATTTGCATTTGTATAAAATTTGAGAACTAGGTTTGTGTTTTTTGGATACCAAAATCCATAATCAATAGTGCCTTGCAAATACATGGATATTATTTTGACTGCAAGAGCATGAGTTTCCTTAGGATTAGCTTGAAATATACCTACGAGACCCACTTCTTGTATGATGTCAGGCCTTGAAGCTATGAGATAGAGTAAATTTCCTTCATAGACATGTACATGGTCTGATCTACTTTTGGAGCATCATCATCCTTGCTGAGTTTACAATTGGTAGTCATTGGAGTGCTTACTGGTACACAATTTTCCATCCCAAATTTCTTCAATATTTCCTTGAGATATGAAAATTCCCTTTTCTAACATGGACATCTCAAACTCTTGCTGCATTGCAACTGCAAAATTCTTACTCATTAATTCAATATTTCTGCCAAAAATAATATCATCAACATAAACAAAAATAATTAATAGATCATTAACTTTGGCCTTGATGTATACATTTCTATCAACAATTCCCTTTTTGAATCCTTGCTGGTGAAAATGCCTATCCAATCTATAATACACGGTTCTTGGAGCTCGTTTTATCCCATACAGAGATTTCTTTAGTCAACAGACGTAATTCCTTTTGTCATTAAGAAAAAAACCTTCATGTTTCTCCACATCAACTTCTTCCTCAAGGTCACCATTTAAGAATGATTATTTGACATCCATCTGGTAAACTTTGAATTTTTTGTAGCATGTAAAAGAAAAAAACATCATGATAGCTTCAATTCTTGTGAGAGGAGAAAACATTTCTTCAAAGTCCACTCCTTCAACTTGAGAATACCATTTGCATACTAATATAGCCTCATTTTTTACTATCTATCCATCTTCATTTAGCTTGTTTATATATACCCATTTAGTTCCAATTACATTCTTGTCATTTGCTCTTGGGACAAGATCCCATGTCTTGTTTTTCTCTATTTGGTCTAGTTCTTCATTCATGGCTTTGACCCAATAGTAATACTGACTTTCTTTTGAAAAATTTTGGGGTTCAATCATGGAAAGCAATGAAAAATTTATAGAGGTAGATGTATCTATAAGTTTTCTTCTAGTTTGTACACCCGTTTCCTTATTTCGAAGAATCTGACTTTTGGATGATGTTTTTGAACATACCTTGATGGGGTCTTTGACTGTGACGTTTCCATTCTCTCCTATTCTTTTGAATCCTGTGTTTCCTTGATCTACGTGGATATCGGTGGCCACCCACCTATTCCATTGGCTCAAAGAACAATTTTCATTTTGGATTTTTTTTTTTAGTTTTTCAGGTCCTAAACTTCTAGGGTTGTTTTGAGGCCCTAAACCATGTTTTTTTGGGTGCGATGAAGTCACATGTAGGCTTTATCCATAGTGTGATGAAATCCTGTGTAGTTCCTGAATAGTTCTTTCCAATGAGCTATCGTGCGCCTAAAACAAATATCATATGCAAAAGTTATGACCCTGGGAAGTTGGTGTACCAACTTACCCCATCAGGGCCCACATGGCTTTTTGAGCTTCATCTCCTAGGGTTAGGTTTTTGTATGTTTAGGGTTTTCTAATTTTTGATTTATGTTAAAAAAGGCCTTTGGAGCCTCATTGTAACCATATTCTTGAGAATGAGCGTAGCCATCACATCTCTTCTCAGACATACACTGCCACCATTCGAGCAAGTTAGTTTTAGTCCCCATTTTTACAAATTTCAACATATTCTCTTTATTAATAGAAGTCAGTTTTACTATATCTCTATGTATTTCTTTGCGATACACATGTATTCCATTTCGTTCCATTTATAAATTTGGATCATTGGTATCAGAGTGGTTTGCTTTTTATTTGTTTCTCTATGCATGTCCCCAATGAGGTCAGGGTACAAGGAGTTGGGACTCAAAGTGGTTGAGCCCTTACAAGACCATCCCCGTCGATCACAAATACCTCCCATGGTGGAAGAAAAGAGAGACGATGGAGCAGGATATCATTTTAAACTGTTGCTCGAGGAAGCCATCATGCGAAAAATGAATGAGATGATGAATAACTTTCCACAGATCCTTTGACGACTTCCAACAGGAAATACATCTTCATCAAGAGGCCACGCCACCCCCTTCAAGGTACAAGTCAATTTTGAGATCCCCTTATTTGAAGGCCAGATAAATGTCGATGCTGTAGATAAATGGTTGAATCTGCTAGAAAGGTATTTTTCGGTCCATAATTTTTCCGATAGAGAAAATATTACCTTTGCGCTCCTTAAGGTTGTCCCCCATGTCAAGGATTGGTGGGAAACTTACTATGAGAAAAGGGCCACTGAGGAATATGCAATATATTTGGTCACCCCCACTTGGGATTATTTTGGGGATGCTATTAAGGAACAATACTACCCTGTTGGAAGCTATTATGACTAGTATACGAGATGGACCAAACTGCAATAGGAATGGGACTAGACAGTACCAGATTTCACAAAATCTTCCATACCTTGCACACCAATATGGGTATCAAGGACTCTGAATGACATCTAACGCTCAATTACCGTGATTTCCTACATAGATACATCCAAACAAAAATGAAATTTATGGACATCTCATCACTGGGCGCAACATATCAATATGGTGTAAAAATTGAGCATAAATTTAGATAGAAGAAGCATGAGTTTGGATCTGCAAATTACTCACAACAAAAGAAGAGAAAAGGCGGCCCCAAACCAAAAACAAAAGGACAGAGCAAGGATGGACCCCCTCAAGACAACTAATCCAAGATGCAAACAAATAAGGGTAACGAGAAGACAAAGAAAGACACTGGGAAGTGGTGTTAATTCCATAAAATCCCTTGACATAACACTGATGAATGTCTCTCAAAGTAGTTGTTGGTGGCCAAGATGAAAGCATCATAGTTAGATGCAGGTTCCAACTCTGAATTAGATCCAGACAAAGGGAAGTGAATCATTGACGTAGAACCCAATGCCACTGTCACTACCACCAAGGTTGAACCAAGTGAACCAGAGGAACCAGAGGAAGGTGAATGCCTTTTTCACTCACAAATGTGGGTGAAGGGTGCTCCACTACATTTCATTATCGATAGTGGAAGTCAAAAGAACCTAATATCAGTAGAGGTTGTTAAGAGGTTGAACCTACCGACAACACCACACCCACAACCCTACATCATTCGATGGGTCCACCAAGGAAGAGATGTCTGCATAAACCAACAATTCCGTCTGCCCTACAACATCAATCCCTTAAAGGATAAGGTATTATGTGATGTTTCCCCCATTGAAGTTTGTGGTGTTCTATTAGGCCAACCATATTTATGGAAAGGAGATTGTGTATATGAGTCTAGACCTCGCAATTTTATTATTACTTTGGGTAGACAATTGTATAGGATACCAGAGGTATCTCCAAATACATCTATTTCTTTGATCTTTTCTAAGCAATGCAGGAAGGTCATTTCCCAGACCGAGAAATTTGTCTTCTTCATGGTTTTCTCTGAAAGTAACAGAAGGTTACAACCACATCCATGACCTCTACACAGGGCCTCTCCATGCAGTATAAGCAAGTGGACAAGATCATGGAAGAATACAAAGACATCTTCTCCTCCCACATGGGTGCTGCGACAATGTCAGGTCAAACCTTCAATCGATCTAACCCCGATGCACCTCCACACAATGGGCCAGTCTATCACAACTCTTTGATGGAAAATGAGGACATTAAGCGAAAGATCCAAGAGTTGCTTCAAAAGGGGCACATCTGACCCAACTCCTCACCTTGTAAAAGCCCAATTGTATTTGTACAAAACAAAGATGTGACTTGGCGACTCTGCATTGATTACATGGCCCTAAACAAAATCACAGTCAGGAACCAGTACCCAATTCAATGAATTGACGACCTTCTTGACCAACTCAAGGGAGCCAAGTTTTTCAAAAAGATTTACCTAAAGTCTGGCTACCACGAGGTCCCAATAGAATAGACTGATGTATGGAAGACTAATTTCAAGTCCCAAGAAGGTCTTTTTGAATGGCTAGTCATGCCCTTTAGTTTGAAAAATGATCCAACAACTTTCACGAGATTGATGGACGATATATTGCATCCCTTCACCAATTATTTTGTGGTGGTATATCTAGATGACATCCTCATATTCAACAAGAATTGGGTAGAACACTTGCAACATGTTCAATAAGTCCTTCAGACTCTGCGATAACACACGCTATATGTTAACTTGGAAAAATGCTCCTTTGACATGAACATGATCCAATACCTAGGCTACATTGTTGATGAGCATGGTGTGAATGTGGATCCAACCAAGATCCAATTCATTCGTGACTGGACAGACCTAACCACACTAACATAGCTTCAAAGTTTCTTAGGACTTGTCAAATTCTATCGTAGGTTCGTGTTAGGATTCTCCCATATTGCATGGGCCCTCAGCCAAGTTACCAAGGGTGGTGGAAAGGAAAATTTTGTGCGGGGGAAGTCGTAACAACAAGCATATGATGATTTGAAACATCACTTGTGTTCAAATATAGTACTCTCCTTACTTGATCTGCAATTTTTTTTTGAGATTGAGACTGATGCTTTAGACTATGCTGTGGGAACAATCCTCACTCAACACAATTATCCAGTGGAATATCATAGTGAGACACTATTAGATGTCATACTTAAGTACCCCACCTATGAAAAAGAAATGTATTCCATCGTACAAGGTTGTCGACAATGGAAACACTACATTCTCGGGAATGAGACAATCATCCACATTTATCACAAGACTCTGCAGTTCATGCAGACACAAGGAAAATTACAGAACAACTGCCATCAAAATTGGTCCACATACTTGCAACAGTTCCATCTCAACATCAAATATAAGACAGGGAGCACCAATTGTGCTTCTCATTGCCTCAATTGACCTCTAGTAGCATCCTTAACCACCGTGCTCCACTTCTGTGGCCATGAGGCATCCAAGTGGCCCTAAATCTACAAGATAGATTCTGACTTCACTACCACTTACCATATGCTAGGCATAGGCGTGATTTCCAGTGACTTTCATATTCAGGATGATTTTTTATGCCATCTCGGCTAGCTCTGTGTTGCTTCAAACAAGCGTGTGAAGCTGATTTGGGAAGCTCACTATCGTTGGATGACAATACATTTTGGCATGGAAAAGACCATGGAAATACTACATAAGCATTTATACTGGACGAAAATTTGACACGACGCCAACAAGTATATCAGGTCCTGCACTACCTGTGCCATTTTCAAACTAGCCACTAAGAAGCAAGGCCTATACACCCCTATGCCTACTCCCAACAGGCCATGGGAATCCATCTCGATGGAATACATGTCAGGCCTTCCTTCAAACAAGTACAGAAATGAATGTGTTTTTGTGGTGGTTGATCAATTTTCTAAGATGGCCATACTCATAGCCTGCAAGAAGAATATCAAAATGGAGGCCAATTCTAAGATCTTCTTCAAATGGGTGTGGGTACACTTCGGGATACCACATACCATCATATCATATCGGGATAATAGTTTCCTCAACATATTCTGGTCCAACCTTTGGTCACTGTTGGACACCAGGCTCACTAAATCCACCACATTCCAACCCCAAACTAATGGCTAGATAGAGGTCGTCAACATAATGATCATGCATATCTTGTGCATGTACAACTCCAAACATCCACACACATGGGATGAGAGTCTCCTCTATGTTCAACATAGCTAAAACATATCCCTTCATAGCTCAATCGACCACAGTCCTTTTCAGGTGGGGTTGGATTTCAACCATTGGGTCCCATTGATGTCGTACTACCCCTTGCATCCACAAAGGAAAAATCATCCCATGCTCAATCTGAGGCTGACAAAGCCACCAATTTTATTGAATGAATTCAACACATCCGGAAACAGGTCCATGATATTTTATAGAAATCCAATGCTAAGTAAAAACAACACCATTATCAACACCAGGTGCCACACAAGTTTTAGGTGGGAGACAAGGTTTGGTTGCATTTTCAGAAAGAGCACCATACAAGACCCCATCGAAAGATTCATCCAATTTTATATGGACCTTACACCATCACCAAGGCCATGGGAGACAAATATTTTGAGCTAAGTATTCCCCTCTTCTTTGGCATGCACCCCATGTTCAATGTGGACCTCCTTCGTCCATACTTCGAACCATTATTGGACACATTATAGACTGGAGAGCACTTGAAACCGACAGAGCTCAACCATGACTACATGGAACATGTAGCCATTTATCATATTAGGGACACTCATATTAAGGGAAATTGACAACAAAGAATCCAACTTTATCGAGTTTTCAAATAAGGGCAACTCCTTCACCAAGGCAATTGGCTCACACGTGGCCAAGTTCAACAAAAGTTTCCCCATATAATGAGGGAACTCAACACAATGGAGCTCATTGCTTCATAATTGGGGAGGAATGATCTAGGTGGATATTGGTGGTCACCCACATATTCCATTGGCTCAAAGATTTTTTTTTGTTTTGGCAGTTTTGTTTTTTAATTTTTTGGGTCGTAAACTTCCGGGGCCGTTTTGAGGCCCTAAACGACATTTTTGGGGCGCAATCTCACTACAAACTAAGTCTAGAGTGTGATGAGGACTTGTCTAGTCTTCACATAGTTCTTTCCAACGAGCTATCATGCGCCTAAAATGAAGATCGTATGCAAAATTTACGACTCTAGGAAGTTGATGTACCAATTTACGCCATCGATGCCCACATGAATTTTGGCGCTTCATCTCCTAGGGTTTGGTTTTTGGATGTTTAGGGTTTTATCATTTATGATTTATGTTAAAAATTCCTTTGGATCGTCATTGTAACTATCTTCTTGTGAATGAGTATAGCCATCACATCTCTTCTCAGAGATAAGTTGCCACCATTCGAACAAGTTTGTTTCAATATGCATTTTTACAACTTTCAACATATTTTATTTATTAATAGAAGTCAAGTTTTATTGTATCTCTGTGTATTTCTTTGATATACATATGTATTCCATTTCATTCCATTTATAAATCCGTATCATTCCTGATCCTCATTCATGCTGACATCTTCTGGATCATCATGATACTGGTGTCTCACTAGGTAAAATGGTCCTTCATCTACCTTTACATATATACTTTCACTTATCTTGTGGAGTATTTTGTTGTAGCACTTGTATCCTTTACTTCTAGAGGAGTATCCTAAAAATATACCTTTATCAACTATAGAGTCAAACTTACCTAAGTTGTCTTCATTTATTTTAATGTAGTATTTGCTGCCAAAGATTTTGAAGTTCTTTATTGATGCTGGTCTACCATGCCATAGTTCATAGGGGGTTTTTATCATTGCTCACCAGTATGTGCACCTTATTAAGAATGTTGACAACAACTTTAAAAACCTCTCCCCAAAAGGTTCCGGGTAATTGTTATTCACCAAGCATGGCCCTTGCCATTTATTGAACTGTTATGTTCATCCTTCCCACTAGTCCATTTTGCTTAGGGGTTCTGAAAAGATCAAATTGTCTCTTGATCCCATGTTTTTCACAAAAATTGTTGAATTCATTAGATGTGAATTCTCCTCCTCTATCCGACCTTAGGCATTTGATTTTTAAGTCCATTTCATTTTCTACCCTTGCTTTGAAGATTTTGAATTTTTCAAAAGCCTTGAATTTACGCCTCAACAATCCAACCCAAGCCATTCTTGTATAGTCATCAATTAACATAATGAAATATCTTTCACCTTGAGAAAATTGTGTACTTGTAGGGCTACAAAGATCTGTATGAATCAACTCAAGAGTTCAAGTGGTGGAGTGTTCTCTTACCTTGAATTGAACTCTTGACTATTTTCCAAACTGACATGACTTGCAAACAATATTCTCAGGTTTGAAGATCTTAAGAATATATCTCACAACATATTTTATTCCTAGCTTAACAAGCTGATTAAAACTAAAATGACCTAGTATTTTGTGCCAAATCCAACTCTCATCAATTTTACCAATGCAACATTTTTCTTTGCCTTCTTCTAAAACATACACATTTCTTGAAGTTCTGACTACCTTAACAATAGTCTTCCTTACATTTGCATCCATTACCTTATAACCTCTTGAATGAAAAATAACATTGTGTCCTTGGTCACACATTTGAATTACACTTAATCAGTTATGTTTTAGACCATCAACATACAACACATTTTATGCTTTGGTATTTCCCTTTTTATCTTCATCTAATACAACAGTTCTTTTTGCTCTTATTTTGTTTAGAGCATTGTTTCCAAAAGTGACATTACCACCTTTTTATCCTGTTAAGAGTTCAAACTTACTTTTGTCTCCTATCATGTGCTTAGAGTAGCCACTGTCAATGTACCATTGATTTTCTTGATTTTTTGCATATAGAGCTAGTCCACAATTTTCTTCACTTTTATTTTTCTTCCTCCTTGGTAAAATATTCTTATCTTTATTGCATAAAGATAGGCAACAAATTGCTTCTATATTCACTTGCATTGTGTCCAAAATTATTGCATATGTGGAATTCAGGGTCATTTAGTAAAGGAGAGAAGACATTATTGAAAGAATTTTCAAACATAGCCTTTTGAGGTTTGTTGAATCTCTTTCATATACTTCTGTTATATCTAAAAAATCTGCGACTTACAATCTTATGTCCAAAGTTGCCACAAGATAAACAATATCCATAGAAAAAATTTGGATGCCTTCGAAAAAAAAACTTACGTATAGGAATCGGTCTTTGTTTATTAACTTGATAAGATTCAGGCACTTGTTGCTTCCTTGCTTCATAGTTGGGCTGATTCAATTCCGATTGCTTCTTCTTTTCATCATTTGATTGGTTAGGCTGACTGGTGATTCCCTTGAGAGAATTTGCATAGCTTGTATGATTCTCACTTGCTTTCATCCTAGTGCTTGACTCACCTTTGCCAATTTTTAGACTTTCCTTATATCCCAACCCCATCTTGTCATCTGGCGATCTCTGATTGATTAGAATTATATCTAGAGTGTCATATCCTTTTATGAATTTTATTTGAGTCTTGGATTTCTCTAGATCTTTTCTTAAGGAAACTATTTTTGCTTCCAGTTTGTCGCAGCTATTTTCCTTTTATTTTATCTGATTTATCAATACTTATTCCTTTCTTTTGGCTTGTTCTAGCTGAATTTTTAATATGACTATTTCTTCACTGACTTTATTGTCTTTTTCTTTGTAGACCTGCAACTATTATTTTCTTAGTCTATTTTTTTCTTGAGTCGGAAGATTTCCTCCAGAGCACTAATTAGTTCTCCATCCATGTATGCTACAACTTCACACTCTTCTATGTCTGTTTGATCATATTTGTGGTGTTCCAAATCCATGAGAATTTTTTCATCTGGCTCATCTTCTTCTTCGTTAAGGCTGTGACTATCCTCCTTTGAATAAAAACTATTTATTTTAAAATACTTTTTAAAATTGATAGGTTTATCCTTTCCTTTTCTTTCCTTTTCATTGGTGTTATTTCCTTTAAAAGGATATTTAGAGGAAAAATGACCAACTTTACCAAAATGAAAGCATTTACATGAAAACATACCTTTATATTTTCCAGAGCCCATCTTCAGCTTCCATACAAAGTTAGTGTCTTCTTCATTTGAGAAGTGTTATGATGAATAACAATCTTGAGATGTTGATGATTAAAGTAATCCTTTGAAGACTACATCCTTTAGATCTAGTTGTTCTTTCCTAGTTCTCATCTAATAAGCAATCATAATTCCATGGTTCCTATCTATAGTCAGTTTGTCTAGTTCATTCATTTCTTCTATAACTGATACCTTTGAATCAAGTCTTGAGGGAAGATATCTCAATACCTTCTGAACTACCGTATCTTCTTTAATTTCCTCTCCTATCCCTTTCATGGTGTTTATGGTTTCATCCACTCTGAGAAAGAAACCTATGCTATTTTTTTCTTCACTCATTCTTAGGCTTTCAAACTGCATTCTGTGAGCTTGAAGTTTTGCCAATTTTACTTTCTTGTATCCTTCATATCTATTTACCAATTTGTACCATATTTCCTTTATGGATTCCAACTGCATCACTTTAACAAATTCTATTTCTGCAAGTCCTAGAATAGAATTCATAGCTTTTGCATTACTATAGTAATATTTTTTTACCAACTTCATCAGTTGGAAGAGTAGTTGGGATTTTATAACCATCTAGCACACTCTGCCAAACTTCCATACCAAGAGACATAAAGTAGGTCTTCATTATGATTTTTCAAAATGAAAAATTTGTTCCATTGAACAAAGGAGTTCTGGTTGAAAAATAATCTTGACTGGCCATACTTTCTGTGTGATATTCCTTCAAGTTGTTAGACTGTAATTGAAGGAACTTGCGTTCTGATACCAATTTTTGATACTCACAACAATACTGAGAGGGGGGGGGGTGAACAATATTGCATTAACCTTCTGTATTTTTATTTCCTTTAAACCAATTAAGTTATTTATAAATGTTCACTTAATGACAGATACAAGTAGAAATCAAAATATAAATCTAAGTTATTTAGAAGTGTTCACTTAATGACATATACAAGAAGAAATCAAAACAACAAAGTGAAAACAATACATGACTATTTTTACATGGAAACCCAATGCGGGAAAAAACCATAGAACATCTTCTTTATGTTCTTTTGCAAGCACCAACTTACAAGTTATAATTCTATAGCTCAACAGGGACCCACCCGTTGCAGATAATGAGGACACCAATCCTCTTAGACACCAACTTATCACAGATAATGAGGACACCACTCCTCTCATGAACCAACTGTTACAAAAATGAGGACACCAATCCTCAGTGAGCTTCGACTCACCCTAGCACCACCCTGCCACCCTAATCTCAAAAAAAATGTTACATCACTAAATCTTTCAACACATCCTGACAAATTTACATTTATGTTCATATAAACTATTAYAGTATCATATTCCACCTCACTTCATGCACACATATACTATCAGAGTGCATCCATACTTATACTAATTTGCATGAGTTCATCTTCCTATATGTGGAAGCGTAGCTATTACAATATGGAAAAACTTTGACCACATCAAAATCCYGTCAGTTATGATTTTGTCTAAATAAGGTATGACGATTATATCGTGGAAAAACTTTGACCATKTGAAAATATTGTCAATTACAATTTTGTCTAAATAAAGTATGTGGACACATGATTGTTACATTGTGGACAAACTTTGACTAAATAAAATGAACCAAGTCTTCCTACGACTGTTACACATTATTTTGGTCACCCTGATGATGTTTCCACAAGCATGTGTTCAGGCTCTCAAAAGGATCTTTTGCATGAGAAAAGTAACTGGTTTAGTCCTCTCCAAAACTTGTTTTTAGAAGGATGTCACAGGCTGCATGTAGTACACAATGCAGAATTGCCTAATTTCCAGAGGCTACATTGAACCTGGCTCACAAGGTTTCCACAGGATTCTATATAGGTAGGGTGTAGTGGCGTTTGAAAGCTAAAGAAAGGAAGAAGTTCACGAAGGTTCTAGAAGGGAATCTTCTAGAATACGAGGTGGCGTCCGTATGGTTGGGATCCTACTAGCTTCTTCGATTTGGTGGGATCATCTTAATCTCTTTAACCACTTCTCCTTCTCCTATATAATGATGGATTTCTCATGGAAAAGGTTAAGCAAGATTAAGAAAGGAATTAATGAAGGAATAAACTCAAGACTGTGTGAGGAATCCTGTTTCAATTGATGCTTGAGGTCTCTATTTGTCCATCAAGCATTTGTGGATCATCTTCATGCAAATTCTGGAGCAAGTGTGTGTGTGTGTGTGTGTGTGTTGGAGCAAAGGGCCACTGAAAGGGAACTTGCGACATCAAGGCGGTTTGGTTGTATATTCCACTTTTACTTAATATAATACAGTGGCATGTTTCTTTCCCATAAAATCATTCTCATTTTATTACATGACTCCTTGATCACATGTTTAAGTTTTCATGGAATACACTATTTTTGTTTTCACTTTGGTTGGTTTGTGTCATTACAGATCTAATTTCACAAGAGCACCAAAGCGAATCAGGGACATCAAAGATATAAGGAAGCGATATTCAAAGGTATGTCACCCATCTCTTCTTTGATATTAAATTCGATGATCATAGCTTAGGGAAAGCACCATGTCCCATCCTGTTTTGTTCTAGATCCAGGTGGATCTAGGGAGATTAGTTCATGTCTGCATTTACCAATTTATCCAATAACAAAATTGGCGACTCCACTTGGGATATGACTTGTTTGTGTTTTTTTTCTGTCCGTTTTCTTCTGGCCTACCTTTTTTCACTTTAATTTAGCCTTTGAGTCTATGGGAGATCCACCCAGAATCTCTAGATCTGAAAGTTATTTTAGAATATTTGTCCCTTTTCCAATTTTTTATTGTTTACATGCATTTACGCACTGCACCCCATATACAGTCCGTGGAAACCTTTGATCACCGTATCCTGACTGCTTATACCAGTGCAGACTTTCTTCACCCTACACCATAGCTAGCTTGCGAAAACCTTTAATTTCTGCACTGTACCCTACTGCTAGGTTGGGAAATTGTCTGTAATGTTTTTTGGATTGGGTCTTTTGTCTTTTGATACCCAGTTTTGCTTTGATCACCTGGGATGAACTTTTGGAACCTGTATTTGACTGTTTTCTGAGTTTATTGACTTGCTATTGATTGGTTTTCGAAGATCGAACACCCTTCTTTGTCATTTTACAAGTTTTTTCTTCTTGATTTTTATCAACGAGGATATAATCTCTGACTTTGAATCTGAGTGCTTGATTGATTAAAAGTCTTTTGATTTGATTTTAAGGTTTTGGATTGTTTACATTTTCTGGATTGTTTGTTGATTGGAAAATCATTTTTCATTTGCATTTAGTGAAATACTTTCTTCTCATCTTTACTTTTATCTTCATTGAAATTTTGATTTGGGTGTTTGTTGAGTGTATCAATTTTGTTTGATTACTTGTCCTTACTTCATTATATCCCTGTTTTGGTTGTGGAAAGGAAGAATTAAAGTCACTTATTCTTTTAAGTAATCATTCATAAGAAAGTTTTTTGCATTCAATTTTTTTTTTCTTTTTTACAAGAGAACAATTTGAGAAATTTCATTGCTTATGATTGTTTGAAATCGTGTTCATTCAAGAAAAAGAAATTACATTTCGTAGCTTTCGTCATTCTGGAAAAATAGCTTCTCCCTACTCTAGATAGAGTTCATTGAACGAAAGATTGCATCATTCATCTATGTTTGCGTATTATTGGGTCAAGGTCTCATACAACATCAATTTCATCTCCATCTTCCTCTTGCGTAAAACAACAACCTCTAAAATACTTCGTAATTATAAAATTTACTTAGTAACTTTTATTTTCTAGGGATATTTTACACCAACATTAACTAGGCTAGCGCTTTGGAATAGGTTGTTCGACACACTCTCCAAATCATAAAACACACTGTAGCGTCTTTTGATAGGGAGTGTTCAAATCCATTGGCAACATTTTGTCTTGGGAAGCCCTTCTCACACAAGGGTCAAACCTGAGGTCGCATTAAGACTGACAGAGTTACTCACCCTGCTTTATTGGTCTTGGTGTAGAGATTGCATGTATTATGGGGGTTGCTTGAAGGTATACCCACAATGATGAGTAGAAGCCTCTCAAGTTGATTTCTGGCTAGATACCCTGCCTTTGCGCGTGGATCAGACTGTCGAATTTTTCCCTAGGCACTATTGTTTTTCTTGGTAACCTTAGTAGCCTATATTTTTAGGGTCTTACACAAGGTGACTATGAAGGGGCAAGTCTTCACGGTACCTGGAATTGACGTTGGCCAGACTCACTCAGGCTCCTTGGAGGGTATACCCACGATTATGCGTGGGAGCTTGCACCAGGGTGTAAGTCTGTTAAGCAGGTAGTCAATGTAACTTTTCCACCCGCTCTATCCTAGCCCCTTCTTGTCTTGACTTTGCGACATTGGATTTCATCACCAACTAGTGAATTCGAAATAAGAAGGTTTGTTTGCTTGGTTTGATTTCTAGATTTTACTAGCAAGTGCTGTTTGTTTTCGTAGTTGGACATAGATATTTTCCATAAAATTTTTGGTTCGACCAACATTGACCCTCCACACCATTCACGCAGGATGCAAGGGTTACCCATGGAAAATATGGAGGGATACCAACCTTTTCCTACTAATCCTCTGGAGGGATCTCCTAAAGAGAGTGAGGTCCAGGACACCGTAACTCCACAAGTGGAAAGAACCGACACTTTGGATGATTATCGAATTGTTTCTGATTCTCTAGAGGATTTTCAAATACCTCCTGGATACGATAGACGTATTCTTTGATTGAATTCATCCGAAGATCTTGTTGTTGAAACTTCTGGAATCCCGACCGGACCCCTTACTGGCCCTGAAGGCGAGAATCCCCTTTGGAATAATGACATATTTAGCAACTAGCCTCTCATGGTGTGGGATATTTACGACAACTTGGGGGTGGGTCCTGATTCGCCCATCATTTCAGAACTGCCTGAAACGTCTGTTACCTACACGGTACCTTTAGATCATTTTGCTGGTACAACCATCAATATTACCGCCATTCCATACACATAGTTAGTTGGTCCTCGCTTGACTATTTCTCTCCAAATGGCCCATTCTACCATGGTCCAACACGCTACGGCTATTCCTACCCAAGCTCCTATTGGTACACCACTTTCATCTAGACCTATCCCATCACTTCCTCCTGGGTTTAATGCTTTGAATACTTCTATCCCCATTCCTACCTAGGTTCCATCCAAAGTTTCTAGAGTTTTCATTCGTCCTGAGTACAATGTTGCTTCTGGTTTTTTTTCGACACCTTCCCAGGTCCTCTTCGGAGGGTCTTATCCACCTTTATTGGAGGATCTAGCCCAAGTGTCTCCAATATAATTGGAGGCACCACTCAGTCATTCACTTCTGGTTATCAGATTCCCATTGGAGGGAAATCTAACCCTTGGGGGCAACCTCAATTTGGAGGTCAAATTCCAATTGGGACACAATCCTCACTTGGAGGACAACCCCTAGTTGGAGGTTACAACCAATCCTATGGAAAAACTATACCAGGATCGATAACCCAATATTGGAACCTTCTCATCCAAGGAAATCCACAATCGTCTGGGGGGAAACAACCTCTAGTCACCTCTTTTGTACCTCCTCACTCGGGCCAACCATATCTAGGTTCTTTAAACCCCATTTGGGGTTTGAACATTCATTTTAGTGTCCCTTTCCAAGGGAAAATATCTAGTAAACCCAACCCTATGGTCTACATGCCTCCACATCCACGTCCAAATCTGTCAGGACCTTCGAATTACATGCAGACTGCTTACAGTCCTACTGGTATACTGATTAGATTTCCTCCCCAAATTCACCAGTATCCTCATGTGAATAGACAATTGCCTTTTTCAACCACTTTGGATTTACCTGACTTGTCTAGGATCTTGAATGACCCCATCTTACATTCTCCCCATTGGCCTGTTATACTGACCAAGTTACCGTCCGACATTCCCAAATTTGACGGTAAACTAGGAGAAGACCCAAACAATCATGTTATGATTTTTCACCTTTGGTGTTTGTCCAACTCTTTGATGGACGACTCCATTCGGTTACGACTCTTCCAATGAACTCTTAGGGGTTTGGATGCAAAGTGGTACAAAGAATTACTGCGAGGCTTCTTTAATGACTTCAATACCCTAGCCATGTATTTTCTCACACATTACCAACTGCCAATTCACTACGAGACAAGAACCAAGATTTTGAGTTCCTTTAAGCAATCTTTGACCACTCATATTTCTGATCACATCCATGAGTGGAAAAGAAGACAATGTTTGATCAAACACGAACTTCCTGATCAATTATTGGCCGAATGGTTCACCAAATCATTCGTGAATAAAATCTCTTGTGATATTACCATTGGTGGAGTTGTCACTGAAGAGAAGACGATCAGTCGTGCTCAGTACCTAGATCTCATTTATTCACAAACGAGCACTCTTTACGACTTACTCCCTGATTCTCCTCATCCTTCTACCACCGCTACCTCAAAAACCCCAACAACTTCTCATGCTGGTGATGGTGTGATTGGGACTTTCCATGCTGACGCTAAATCCATGTCGACCACTCACACCAATCCAAAATATACTGCTTCTAATGTTCACAATGCTCCGACTCCCACTCCTTCCACTGACAAAAAATTCGAGGTTAACTCCGTTCAATCCACCCCTGCCGGAAAAAATAAATCTAAAAAAGGAAAGGGTAGGAATAAGGAGGATAAAAATAATAATCCACAATATTAAAAAACCAAAATGCAACGTACTGATAATAAGGATAAGCATAAAACTCGATATCCTTGCCTTATATGTGGTGACGATCACTACACGAAATATTTTCCAAGACGTGCCGAGGTCACTAAGTTCCTTCAAGGGACCGAGAAGCCTCCCACTCCTACCATTTTGTCACAACCTTTCCCTTCTCAACAACAGGCCCGATTGGTCATTCATGACCAACCCTCTCCTTCCACCACTTTGTATGTCCTTATGTGTAATAAAGTTGACGATATACCTCCTTTGTTGGCTCAACCGCCTTCCTCAACTTCACCTCCCAACAATCCTCCTCATCTCGAATGACCGGGTCTCGATATAGTCCTCCGCCCTCCTCCAAAGGGCATTGTTCGAAAGTTTTCCTTTAATCCTCATGTTCGTGCTGCTCAAAACTACACTACCATAGAAGATCTTGCACAACCACCCTCCGCGATGTCAGATTTTGAAGTCCTTCAAAGTTGTCCTACTCAACGGAAGGCACTGTTAAAATGCATCGGTGGAACTGACCCCACAGATACAAATTTGATAATATTTGACCTGGAAGATTACATTCCAAGGCTACCTCCTCAGTTAGCGTTTCATATACAACTTGTCGTAGAAAACAAGAATATATGCAGAACCATCATTGAAGAGGGCACCTCGATGTGTGTTATGTATGTTACCTGTTGGAAAGCCATTGGCTCTCCTTCCCTCACCGAATCACACAATACACTTAAGGCCTTCAATGCCTCTGGTTTTAAACCCTACAATGTTCTTCCCTTGTTGTCTATTACGTTAGAAGGAAAATCAGTGAATGTCGAGGTCAAGGTCTTTGATGCGCCTCTTAATTATAACCTCTTACTTGGCCGTAGCTGGATTGATTCCATGCATGTAGTTGTGTCCACACTTTTCCACGTGTTATGTTTCCCACACCAAGGAAAGGTGGTTACTGTTGACCAACTTTCCTTTTTTAACTCCGTTTTTTGTACTAGCAACGTACCATTTATCTCGAAGACACCTACCAGGTACGAGAATGTTAGTGTGGGTCTTCTAAAAGATTCAACTTCGATGGGTACATTCCCAATCCCACCACCCGATATTCCACCTCCTTTTGTCGCCTCAATCAACATGATTTCCACCTCTGTTCGCGAAACCCCTACGTCTTATGACTTGTGGATAGTACCCAACCTTGATGATTATATTCGCTATGGAAAACAAATTCCCTTAAGTCCGGTTGAATCCACTTATAAATCCATTCAATCGACAACCCCTTCTTTTCCCTCTCTTCGTGATTCATCTCCTGATCCATTTCACGTCATTTTTCCTACGGATGAGATGATCATGTCTATTATGTCCATGGAAGACACCCCCTGGGACGATGGACATCATCGTTTCATTCTCTTCCTCGAACAACACACCATCGAGAGTTACCAACAGATCTCGACTACATCGACCGTTGTTGTCATTTCCTCCGTTCCTGAGTCAACAAACGATGTTATTTATGGAGGGAACCTGAGTAACATTTCATCCACCATTCCGCTTGACATATCCATTAAACCTGGAGTCATCGAAAATGTTCACATTGGAGCTACATGATTCGATGATGAATTCATTACTTACAAAGCCATATTCCAATAATTCCGTGACGTTTTCGCTTGGAGCTACGAAGAGATGACGAGTATTGACCCCGATATAATTGTACATGAAATTAAGAACTATTTGGATGCTAAATTTGTTCGGTAGATACTTCACCTGGTCCACCCTTGTAAATCCCCCGCTATCAAGCTCAAAGTTGAAAAACTTCTTAAGGCTGGATTTATCAATCCCATGGCTTTAACTGATTGGGTATCCAATCTAGTTCCGGTAAATAAAAAACAAGGCACAATCCACGTATGCATTGATTATAGGGATATCAACAAAGCTTGTCCTAAGGACAATTTTCCAACCCCTTTCATCAACCAGATCGTCGACGATTGCACCATCAGTGAAATCTTCTCTTTAATGGATGGTTTCTCTGGCTATAATAAGATTAACATTTTTCCCGTGGATCAACACAAAATTGCTTTCATTTTTCCTTGGGGTACCTTTTCCTACTTGAAACTACCTTTCGGTTTGAAGAATGCTGGTGCAAATTTTCAACGCGCCATGTCTTATGCTTTTCATGATATCAAGCACATCATAAAACCATGTCTAGATGATCTACTAGTGCATTCCATGCATCACCAAGATCACCCGGCCCATCTCCGAGCCATTTTCCTTCGCTGTCGTTACTATTGTATACGTTTAAACCCACACAAATTTGTTTTTTGTGTGGAGTCCAACCGACTTATGGGTTTTATTGTGTCACTTCATGGAATTAGGGTGGACCCTTTGAATCTTGAGGCTATCCTTAATCTACCTCCACCTTCCACACTATGTCAGCTCCAAAGTTTGCAAGGGAAGGCAAAATTTTTGCGTCGATTCATTCCGAATTATGTTGAGTTAACGCTAGGACTTACTCGACTGTCAAAGAAGGGTTACAAATTTGTATGGGACGAGACTGCCAACAAAGCCTTTGAAGCTTTGAAACTTTCCTTAACCCGTACACCACTACTTTTCCCACCATATTATAGTCGAGACTATTTCCTATACCTATTCGCTTCAGACTCTACCATTGCCATGGTCTTAGTCCAAGAAGATGATTCGCACGAAGAACATGTAATTTATTATTTGAGTCCGAGTCTCACGACTACTGAAGCCAAATAAATACATGTGGAAAAACTGGCCTTGGCAGCTGTTCAAGCTGTCCAATGTTTCCGTCACTATATCCTATTACACAAGACCACTGTTATTTCCAATTGCAACCCTATTCAACATATCCTTACATGCCAATTTCTAGGGGGAAAGTACTCCAAATGGATAGTGATTCTCCAGGAGTTTGACTTAGAGTTTGAACACGCTAAGTCTTAGAAATCATAGGTTTTTTTCCGAACTGATATGTGACCTTCCCTCCATTGAGACAAAAAATGTGGCAGAGGATTCCTTATCGCATGAATCCCTTTTTCTGATCAGTTTTGATGATTCTTGGTATGGATATATTATAATTTATGTTTAGACTCAAAATTTCCAGCCTGACCTTTCTAGTACAGACCGTCATCGCATATGATATCAAGCCCGTCAATACATCATTCTCGGTGACACTCTTTATCGCCATGGTATTGACTCTATTTTCCGACGCTGTCTCACCTATGATGAGGATGAGAAATCTTTGAATGACTGCAACTCTGGAGCATGTGGTGGTCATATGTATGGGTATGCCACTGCCCAAAATATATTACGATTTGGGTACTTATGACCTTATTTATTTAAAGACTGTATAACTGCCATCCAGAAATGCCATGCTTGTCAAATGTACAATAACATGATAAGATCTCACCCCGCTCCTTTACACCTTGTAGTTTCCATTGGTTCTTTTGCAAAATGGGGCATTGATTTCATGACATGTAACCCTCACTCGGTCGGGGGGCATGGATACATCATCGTAGCCATGGATTATTTCACGAAATGGGCCGAGGCGATGCCTACATTCGATAATTTTGGAAAAACCGCAGCCCTGTTCATATTCAATCACATCATCAGTCGATTTGGAATCCCACAAGCTATCGTCACTGATCACGCTAGCCATTTTCAAAATTTCATGATGTCTGAGCTTACCAAAAAGTTGGGTCTTCGGCATGAAAACTCAACCCCCTACTATCCATAAGCCAATGGGCAGGTTGAAGTAATAAACAAAGTTCTTATCACTATGCTTCGACGAATAATAGGAATTCACAAAACAAGTTGGCACACGATGTTGTTTTAAACATTATGGGCCTATCAAACATTTGTGAAGTCTACCAAGGGATTTACACCTTTCCAATTAGTGTATGGTATCGAAGTTGTCCCGCCGATTGAATGTGAGATACCATCTTTGAAGCTAGCCGTCAAACTTATCCCAAACACTTCTGTCGAAGAAGAACATCTATTGTACCTGATGCAATTAGATGAAACCCATCGTGATGCCACCCTAGTTATTGAAACCCAGAAAAAATGCGTCAAAGCCTAATACGACAAGAATTTCAAGCCAGGTGTTTTCTATGAAGGTGATCTAGTTCTCTTTTACGAACAAGATCATGATTTACTAGGGGCCGGAAAATTTGAGGCTATGCGGCGAGGCTCTTATATCGTCAAACGTGTTTTGGAGAAGGGAGCTTATGAGTTAGTAGATTATGATGGCATTCCTTTGAGTGAACCCAGAAATGGGATTTACTTGAATAAGTACTATTCTTAGGTCATGTTTGCATGAGTGATTGTATTTTTATTGTATCATACTCTTGTGTGCTACCTTTGTGTTCTTTTTCGTTATTTGGTTTCGACCCCCAACTGCTTACCTTGTGTTGTACTTGGTTTCCAGATGTCGGTGTCTTCGCTCCCTTGCATTGGCTTCGCCGATGGCACTAGTTGTAGTACTCAGAACTTAGCATTTTCTGCTTGGGAAATATACGCACCTACGAACGAATTAATCAGTCTACATGGTGTTTTCCTCGGTCATGTAACCAATAATATCGCGGAATATAGTGCAGTCATCGAATTATTGACCAACACTATTTCACTTGGAATCCCTCACCTTGTTGTACGACTTGATTCACAACTAGTAGTACTACATTTAAGTAATGTCTATGCTATTCAAAGTCCTACTTTGTTAAGGGTATATATACAAATTCGTCTCTTGGAATGTCATTTTGATTATATTGAATATCAACACATTCCTATATGTCTAAGTACATTAACAAATGCATTAACTAATTATGTGTTAGACAAACATTTGAGACATTTATAAATCTAATCACATGATGTATATAAATCAAAGTAAGCCGGTAGAATCCTCATGTATATATAACGATAAAAGGTTTTACAAAAGGTGTTTTGTTCGAAGACCAAAATGTCAAAATGTGAAGCACTGTTGGGCCCCAACAACTCCCCTTATATTTTTACAAAATTTAAAGTGCCCCTATTAAAATCTTGATAATTATAATGAGCTACAGAATCAACCTTTTCAAATAGTTCCATTCCTTGGCTTGCTTTGAGACAAACTTAAAACATTCACTTTAGTATGATTCATTTATTACAAGAGTATATGTCAAAAATTAAAAACGAGCATAACAATCTCAATTTAAACAAAAACGTTAATTTTTTTATCAAAT
>ML799426.1:245926-265298 GCA_009831015.1 Picea engelmannii
ATTTCCATCCTTCTCAAAACTAGGGGTTTTATTAATATAGATTTCGTTAGTGAGATCACCATGAAGAAAAATTGTTGTGGAATCCATATGATGTACCTTCCATGCAAATTGTTGGCCCTTGACCAAGTTTTGAGGATCATTGGTAAGGTTTGATCTACTTTTGGGACTTCGATAGATTGTCAAAGGCGGAGCGCAAGTCGAAGCAGAGATCATGGGATCTCAGCCCCTTTTTAGGGATTTTTGGGTTTTGGGTTTATGTAATGGGTATGGGGATGTCAGACCTTTTTTAGGGATTTTTGGGTTTTGGGTTTATGTAACGAGTATGGGGATGTCAACCCATGGGTTTACCCATGTTTAGTCCCAATTTTGTAATGTATAAATAGATGTCTAGGCGATGTAGGAAGGAGCTCGATACCTTGCTAAGTGCTAGGGAAAGGGAGACATCTATGTGATGCTAGGTGCTAAGTACAAGTGGTAATTTTAATTGATGTGTGCATACTGTGTAAGACTTGCAGAGCTAAGTGCAAGTGATCGTAAGAGATTGTGGAAGGATTTGTGTTGTAAATCAGGGAAGGAGGATCTAGGGAAGTGCACAGATTTCCTGTCCTCTATGGAGTAATATCTTAAGGCTCTATGCATGTAGCCGATTGACCAAAGATAATAAAAAAGAATAAGAGTTGGTGGACGTAGCCCTAGGGTGGGGGTGAACCACATATATCCTGTGTTTCTATGCTTTGTGAGATGTATTGATATGTTTATGTGTTTAATTGCTCAAGTGATTTAATATAGATGAATGATAGATAGATTTGTTAATGATTTGTTCTTAATAATATGGATGAATGCTATATCTAGCCTATGTGAATGTGCTTAGTTCTTTAATATGCTAGATTTGGGTGAAAACTATGGTGCTATGTAATTAGGGTTTTATCTGTGAAGTAGATACTGGCTAAATATTGATGAACTGTAACTGCTAAGTGCTTTGTTAAGGTGTTGTAATCATAGATTTGTGTCCCAGCTAAGGTTGTAGACACTAGAGTTCTTCAACCACCCCTACCTCTACCTCGAGTGAGACTTCATCTTCTTCGCAGGTGTTGCCGAAAGGGACGATAGTTAGTGTTTTGTTGGTGCACTGTTGTAGCGTTGAACCCTGGGTCTTCCCCTATGCCAACAAAAACTAAGTAGCAAGTGAAAGAATCAATCGAACGAAGTTCATTTTTGCAACTGGTGTAAAGGTTTTAGTGTAGTTCATGTATTATTGTTGAGAAAATCCCTTAGCCACCAGATGATCCTTTTGTCTTTCAACAACACCTTCATATGTGAATTTGGTCTTGTAGACCCATTTCCATTTCACCACACTCTTTCCTTGAGGTCAAGGAACTAAATCTCATGTTTCAATATTCATTAAGGAATGATACTCATCAACCATAACATTCTCCCATTTAGGTTTCCCATGTGCATCTTCATATATATCTAAATCACATGTCTCTAGAAAACACATGATTAGAGTGACATTACCATGCCACTTTTGAATTCTAGTTTTTCTTGAGTCATTGATGTTTCCTGCATCAACTACAACAAATTCAGTTTCCTTGGCATCCCATCTAGGAAGACAAATCTCTAATTGTTGAAGGAGTTCTTTTACCAAGGTCATTATTTCTGGATTGAATAGAGGTCCCAAGGGTTGTAGTCCAATAAACCAAAATAAGATTTCACCATATTGATAACTCAGGTGTTCTCATAAAAGACAACATCTCTTTTGTAGATAATCTCTTGTTTGACACGGTCAAACACTCTATAGGCATTCAAAAATATTTAGACTATCCCATCATGATACATGAATGAATCTCCACATCTAGTTTCTTCCTTTCATCGTCTAGAATATGATCCCATGAGATGCATCCAAATGTTTCAAGGTGTTTGAATTAGGGTTTTCTTTCGCTCCATTTTTAGATTAGAGTCACATCCCATACAACCTTAGTTAGAATCAAATTTAACAAATAGTTTGAGTAGTAAACAACTTCTACCCAAAACTTGGTCGATAGACCTTTATATCGAAGTAGGAAACACAACATTTTGACCAAATTCCTATTCTTCCTTTTAGTAACACCATTCTACTAGGGTGTGCAAGGTACAAATCTCTACCAAGAGATATTATTCTAGGACAAGTACCTTTCAAATTATTTGCTCACATATTATTTGTTCAAAAAACATGGCATATCCACACATGTTGAACATCTTAAGGAAACTAATCACACAAACAAATTAAGGATTAGTACACCAATGTATTACATCATTAAAACACTAAAAAAGGAAAGCAATCAAAAACCCTAATCACTGCAAAAATTTGAGGAAATATATTTAATGCAAAATGAAAATATTTTAGATATGAGTTTCTCATAATTGATCGTCAACATATGACCCTCCATGCTATTTAAATAGAGATAGTGGATCGATTGAGTGTTAAGAAATGGATCAATAACCATTAGTATCGATGAGAAGATGAATTGTCAGATTAGTTTATGTTTAGAACATAAATGTGATTGTTGTATTAGATAGTTACAAATGCACACTGAAGAAACACACAAAATAAACACACTTTACCTAAAGACTCATTATACCAAGTTGATCTTAAATAATTCCCAAGTGTATAAATATCTTAACATCCACCCTTAAGAACACATTGGGATATACTTAAATAATTTACAAAGTCACACAATAGGAAAATGAATGAGGCATTAGATACTATCCCCCCTTAGTGATGAATTTGTAAACTCCTAACTTAGATTGAATTTTGAAAAAAAATGATTTTGTAATGGACTTTGTGAAAATGTATACAACTTGATCATCTATACAGAAATTAAAAACTTTGAAAATGTGATACTCAAGAAGCCTTTTGAAGTGCATGTGTAGCTCAATGTGTTTTTATGCTGATATTGAGCTAAATCTCTGGCAAGATGAATGCCACTATGATTATCATAATAGAGTGTGGTCAAATGTTTTTGTTGAAATCCATAATTTAAAGTCAAAGCCACAAGGATTCTTGAGTTGCACTATTTGTTGCTGGATTTTTGTTCCCATTGAATAAAGATCAAGGGCACATTACTTATTACAAGCCCAAAAGACAGGTCCAAAACAAAGACTAAATACATAAACAACAGTAGACTTGTGATCATCAAGGTCACCAAAAAAATTAGAATCAGTGAAACCAACTAACAAAGGTCCAGAACAAAGAATAAATACATAAGATGCAATAGACTTGTGATCATTAGGGTTACCAAACCAATTACAATCAATGAAACCAACTAACAAAGGTTTGAAACCAAGACTAAATACATAAGTTGCAATAGACTTGTGATCATCAGGGTCACCAAACCAATTAGAATCAATGAAACCAACTAAAAAAGGATTCCTTATTGAACTATATTGTATCCCAAACTGAATTGTACCCTAGATATATCAAAGTATCCTTTTTTCTTTTTTTCCAATGGGATCTCATGGGTTGTTTGAATATACCCAACCAACAAGACCAAAAACAAAGGGAATATCGAGAGGGGTATGAGATAAATACAAAAGGATACCAACTAACTAATGATAAAAAGTGGCATCTACTTTGGGTGTAGTACACATCGTAGCAAGTTTGACTCCAATTTGGAAGGTAGATGGTGTTGGTTTACAATATTTTGTGTAAAATAAAGGAAGAAGCTAACATGCATACTTAGATTGGGAAATGGATATTCCTTCCTTGGTTTGCAAGACTTGAAGGCCAAGAAAATGATGAAAATATTCCAAGTCTCTAAAACTTGATCCAAAAGAGAGTCGACTCACTGGAACCGTGGACATGTGTGATTCTGATCTAAAGGATCACTGAAAATATCACTAACTACTTGTGTTGTATGGACCCATGTAGGAAGTTGTGGTACTGATGCAGGTTCATGTTCAATGTGTAACACCCCAAACCTTGGCATAAACATTTGTTTAGCTAAAACATTATTAAAGATAAACTTTGAAATTTATATGTTTATATTTTTTTTTCTTCTTTCCCTGTTTAAAACTAGTAATGGATAATTAAATATCTACAAGGATAACTAATTATTTACCACACATAATTAACTCAAATTTCAAGCACCTAAATCTATATTAAAACCACAATCATTAATTACTTTAATGTAGTGCTTGCATCACACAATTCTAATTATCAAGAACTTCCATAGTCCGACATCGAACTACATGAACTATCTCAGGACATTTTAATGGGTCAATAGGTAATCATCTACCTTATATTAGATACACAACTTGTGCCTATTGTTGGACCAAGGGTGCAGGGCGAAAAATGAACACATCCCCATATTAAGGATAACATTTAAATAACATAAACTCAATTCATTTATTCCACCCTTAGTTATCATCTATTATTTATAGAATGTGTAAAGTAACTAGATAAAGTAACTATAATCTAACTCATCATTAAATATCAAAAAATATTTAAGAGGCCCTATATAAATTTTTAATATTAATACCATTTACTTAATAAATGTTTTTACATAGCATCAATGACATTAACTTGAATCTATATGCATATTCTAACTATCAAGTAACACAATGAAATCATTAATGATAATACAACAATAATTCCATTAATGCAACCATCTATACAAACTTAAAGAAATCCTCACTTATTAATTTTAATATTTATCCGCGTTTTAAGTAATTTTGACAGTTATTATCAATTAGACAATACTCTCAAAAAAATATTATAAAGCGATTTATTCCATAACAATACAAAAGACCTACATCCATTGTTTTCTATTCTGTTTTATATTAGAGGAAGGAAATTGGTTCTACATTTAAAATTTCGATTTTAATAACGGAGTTAGGAACTCCCTCCTTGTTTAATAATAATCTACACAAGCATTTCCTTAGAGATGAATAATGGTCAATCCATTATATTAATCTATAAAAATATCAATAAACTTAAGGATGGTTTAAATTCTAACTCCAGTTGCGACTAAATACTCCACGTCAACCTAGTCTTGAGTAGACTCGAACTCAATATACAAGTCGACATTTCACTAAGTGCCAGTGAGTATTTAACCAAGTCTTTTTCTTTCCTTTTAAAAATTTAGATGTTTCCATGAATCTCACTAGAATTTCATCTTTACCTCCATTTTTTGATGCAACCCCCCTACCCTCCTAGGGTTTTGTGACCTCCCGGTCTAGGATATTTCTAACTGTAGAGTCGAATCAACTCCTTGAGTTCCTCTTTGAACCCAAATAAAATATACAAAGGTCCCTTTTTCATTCTGTGTGCAGGTCTGTCAGACCCGCGGGCTAATTACCGCGCGCTCCCAAAACACTAGTTTAAGCATAAGCCCCTCCTTCATACGACCCTCGGTCGTGTCCTTGTGCCATCGAACGATTGAATACGCGACAAGAGTGGTTTAAAACCAACCTGCTTTTCACCCCGCAATCCTTCTCGTGTTGCCACGTATTCATTTGTGAATACTGTGGTTCTAATTGCGGCCCACTCTAGAACAATTATCCTTTGCACAAGTTCTGGCTTCGCAATCCCTCTTGTCCGTTGATCTTCACTCCTTTGGTGATGCCTACGATCAACGAATGCTGTCGAATATCCCTCCCTGCCTCTTACGCATGATCTTAGATCTGCACAATCTTTCGACACATAGCTCCCCTATAAATCAACGACTATGGTTGATTCCGACTTTTTGGCCTTTGGGAGTTTCAACTCTCAAGATCCACAAGCTCCTTTTGCTAAGCTCCTTCATTGCATGTGAACTTGGACAACGTCCTCACATGACAATGTGAATTCCTGTTAAAGCTCATGAACCTTCAATCCCCAAAATTCTATGGGAACATCGATCTCCCAATCTTGACGATACCTCTGAATTGATGGTTCAGATCTGTCCTCTATAAATCTACAGACCAGATCTCTTTGTGATTCCGAACTTCAGGAATCTCAATTCTCAAATCCTCACCACTGCTGACTGGTTATCTTCCAGAGTGGAAGATCTGCTGACATGTATCCTCCCCAATCAACGATCCTTCTCCCGCTTCGGGATTTGGTCTCCTCGACTAGATCAATGGCCCTCTGACTCTCTTCTCGATTGACGATCGAGACCTTCTCCGATTCTTCGAATATTTTCCTCCTCCACTTTTCTTCGGAGTCCTAGATATGGTTCCACGTGTCCTCTTTTGTATTGATGACTCTCGTCATTTCAGGAACTTCGGCCTTCAACATTCTCAAATCTCAACAACCACAAATCTCCAAAGTGAAATCTTCCAGAGTGTTGGATCTTCTAACACATGTCCTCTTCCAGATTGACGACTATTGTTTTCTTCGGCTGTTCGGGCTTCAGGTGTTTCAACGTTACACCTACGCCTCCTTTTGAATCTCATGACCCGTTGAAACATATTCCCTCTAGATCTATCGATCCAGATTCATTTCGGCCCTTTTGCTCTTCGGGCTTTCGAAATTTTCAACTTATCTGTGTGCTCATTCCTCCCGGAGCGTTTCCACCCGAAATCGATAGATTTCCCCACGTGTCCTTCTAGTTGATGGATGGTCCCAAATGGTTTCGGGACTTCGACTCTTTAGCACATATTCTCTCCTATATGTACACAAAGCATTAAATCTCATGCACTTCTTCCCGGATCCAACGATGGTTGATCCTCTATGCTCAGATCCAATGGGCGAGATCTGTTCTCTTCTCCTGTGCTATTGTTGTTCACTAGGCACTGATCCAACAAATCAAGATTCTCCTTACAACCAATCTGATGGTTGCTGTTGCTCTTCCTCCTGATCTTTAGGCTTCTCCTGACTTAAATTATTTAGTCAATGCTCAAAGGTCTCAACCTTTGAGCTTTCTCCTGCGAACTCGATGATCTTGGGTTTCACTTTGCCCTTGCAATGTTATCTTTTCTGAGATTTTAGGATTAGAACAAGTCTGTATCCTACTCACTCTATGCGTTACTCCTTATGAGATTGATCTCCTTGGATATTTAGACCTCCCACTCACTCCTCTAATTTCTGGGATTTCGTCAAACTCAGATCCAAAGGATTTCTTTAAAATAATTTTTTCTCGCCCTCCTAGCGTTATCCTTGCTCGATGCACACCTTGCAGAGTCCTCCTTACAAAGTGTTCAGTAACTCCATTTCTTCCCGAACCCAACACAACGTTCTCCCTGTGCACTCCTTGCACTCGGTTGATGAAGGTTCAACACTATCTCTCCTGAGATTCTGGTTAACTCACCTTTGTCAATGCATCCTTTGCAGGCTGTTTTCACACCTTGGACTCGAGAAATCTATTGAGAGAAACAATTGAAACTCATTCAATACTTCACCAATTCATGCATTCAAAATATGAACAACATATGAAAGCATAACAATCAACATAAATACATAAACACATTGTATGCATGAAAAAATGATTTTCTATTGTCTCTGTGTGTCTATACAGATGTTTACAAAAACTGGACTTCAATAGAGTCCCAACTCTCTCAAGCTCTCCTATCCTAACTCTATTCCAATTTCTGTCTCTAAGAAATTCTAATATATTCTACCCATACCTCTCTACAAAAATATCTCTCTCTCTTCTTTTCAAAAGAGGGCTCTATGAGCTTGTCCTCTTCACCTAACCTCAACTATTACATTGAATTTTCATAAATGGCCATCTAGTCTAAATTGAACCTAGGGCCATCAACCTGTCAGATATTAAAGGTGACCTTATCTTCTATCTGTTCATAGATATGGCTTGGTTTTCACTCAATCTTACAACATGAATATGTATAGGATTATATTTCAAATTTAAAAATGGGAGGGTCGGTGCCTCTCCCTCTCTGAAATACGCGCTGATGTGTTGGAATGCTGGCGCGTTGCTGAGGTGGAGAAATTCTCCTGCATCATACTCCTCTGTTGGGAAAATCATGAGCTCCTGCTCATGAGTTCGTCTTCTCCAGTGTTGAAATCCTCTTGGATCCCAAACTCTTTCTTGGAGTTTTCCCCTTGCTCCTTTGCTTTGCTGCTGCGATTACTACTGCTGCTTCTTCTTCTCCTTCGTCCCTGCTATTGTTGCAGGTTATCCCTTGTTCAAATACCCTTTGTTAACTACTTCTTCTAACATCAACATCAACCTCATTATATACTCTATCACTCTGTCCAACTGCTCCAGTGTCTGGCACTTCTTATGCAGTCTTCTCTTCTGCACTGCCTTCTCCTTTCCATACTTATCAGTGGGCAGGCCTATTCGATCTCCCATGATATATTTACTTCCTCTTGTTGTGATAAGTTGCCACTTTGATGAAAACTTCAGTTATGCAGTCCCATCACCAAGATTCTCCTTAGTTTTCTCCTCTAACAGATTAGCTCCTCTCATCTCCTCTTGTGCTAGAATATCTCCAACTCCCTCCAACCATTCCTCTGGATGGTACGCTCCTCCATCTGCTTCCGACTTGACCTGTCGGATGTGAAATATTTTCACCATTACCCTTCTCTCTAGGGATTTCAATTCCCCATAAATCTCAACAAAATCCATGCTGTCTGTTTCTGCTTTTGCTGCAGGCTCCAATGCTACAGGCATCTCATGTTCAACTTCCTGGCTGAAAATTTTGAGCCATTCTTCTGAATGCTCATCTTCTTCTATTGGGGTAGACATCAGTGTTTGCTCCATTTCTTCCTCTTTGACAGTTTTTGTTAGCTATCTTTCTTATTTTTTTGCACTCTCATCATGTGCACTGGCCTCTACTTGGCTTTTTGGCAGGAATTACTTGATCCCTCCAACAATTCGAATGCTCCTCTGATCCTCCTCTTGGATGGTGAGAGTATTTAAGTTCTCATCATCTTCATTCACATGGTTTGAAAATCCACATGAATATTCATCCATCAACACTCCTTGCTGACCCGAACTCATTTTTCAGCTCCTGAGACCTTTCGACAGCCTCATTTCTCTCCCCTTGCCTACCTGGTAGTATATGAGATCAACCGATCCCATCTAATTTCCCATCTGGAAATTTGAACTTTCAACACTACTCCTCTGGTAGTATACGAGACCTTCCATTGATATCTTTCTATTACCCACCTGGAAACTTGAAAGTCCATTTCTTCCCACCTGACAATTTATGAGATCTTCCACTGATGTCACCTCCTCCTCATCACCGTGGTTCCTTCCAGCTTCTGGTTCACAGATGCGAATTATACCCTCTTCTGTGTCACTGAGGTTTTCAACATGCCTCAGCCACCTCTTTAAAAAATGTTGTTGTCCTCTGGACAAAAACATCTTGACTGGCCACTTCACCTTCTTCTTCATGGGCCACTCATACATCCAATGCGCTTTAGCATCTTGCTGCATTTTTAGTGTCAGCTTCTCCATCCTTTCTCTTATCTCATTAAGCTCCAGATCCATCTCTAGATTTCATTTCTTCTTGTGGCCTTCTCTTTGACCACGTCTATGGCCTTCAGTAGCCATTTACACCTTCTGTTTACCCTCCTGGAAAACCTATGGATCACTCTACATCCGAGAGCATCTCCATCTTATCTCACAGCTCACCTGGCTATTTAAATTTTTGCTGCTGCATCAATAATCTGCCTTCCTTTCTCTTGTTGTCTAAAGGAAAATTTGAACCTCTGATACCACCTGATGTTACCAGATCATCTCCTTTCACCTCTTTCTTGTCGACAGTCTGCAAACAAAATTCGGCCTCCTCCTCTTTCTCTTTCTCTTGAAATCTACTGACGAAAATTCAACCCTGTCTCTTTTTTCCTGAAATCTACAGAAAAAAATATCAGCTCTGATACCACCTGATGCAACCCCCCTACTCTCCTAGGTTTCTATGACCTCCAGATCTAGGATCTTTCTAAATGCAGATTCGAATCAACTCCTTGGGTTCCTCTTTGAACCCAAATAAAATATACAAAGGTCCCTTTTTCCTTTTGTGTGCAGGTCTATTAGACCCGCGGGCTAATTTTTGCACGCTCCCAAAACACTAGTTCAGGCATAAGCCCCTTTGACGTTAGCCCCTCCTTTATACGAACCTGGGTCATGTCCTTGTGCTAATGCGCAATTGTGGGCGTGACAAGAGTGGTTTCAAACCAACCCACTTTTCTCCCCACAATCCTCCTTGTGTTGCCATGTATCCATTTGTGAATACCGTGGTTCTAATTGCGGCCCACTCTAGAATAATTATCCTTCGTGCAATTTATGGCTTCACAATCCCTCTCATCCATCGATCTACACTCCTTTGGTGATACCTGTGATCAATGACTGCTGTCGAATCTCCTTCCCTGCCTCCTACACACAATCTCAGATTTTTTCAATCTGTCGACACGTAGCTCCCCTATAAATCAACGACTGTGGTTGATTCCAACTTTCTGGCCTTCGGGAGTTTCAACTCTCAATATCCACAAGCTCATTTTTCTAAGATCCTTCTTCGCATAAGACCTTGGAAAATGTGCTCACATGACCACGTGACTTCCTGTTAAATCTCACACACCTTCAATCCCTGAAATGCTATGGGACCATCAATCTCCCGATCTTGACAGTACCTCTGGATTGATGGTTTAGATCTGTCCTCTCTAAATCTATGGACCAAATCTCTTCGCGATTCTGGACTTCGAGAATATCAATTCTCAAATCCTCGCCACTACTGACTGGTTATCTTACAGATTGGAAGATCTGCTGACACATATCCTCCCTAATCAACGATCATGCTCCCGCTTCTCTTCTCCTGCACTATCCTTGTTCGCTAGGCACTGATCCAACAGACCAGGATTCTCCTTACAACCAATCCGATGATTGTTGTTGCTCCTCCTCCTGAGCTTTAGGCTTCTCCTGAATTAAATTATTTAGTCAGTGCTCAAAGGTCTCGGCCTTTGAGCTTTCTCTTGTGAACTTGACGATCTTGGGTCTCACTTCGCCCTTGCAGCGTTATCTTTTCTGAGCTTTTGTACTTAGAACAAGTTCGTCTCCTACACAATCTATGTGTTACTCCTTCTGAGCTTTATCTCCTCAGAGATTTATACCTCCCACACAGTCCTCACGTTTCTGGGATTTCGTCAAACTCAGATCCAAAGGATTTCTTTAAAAGAAATTCTTCTCGCCCTCCTGGCATTTTCATTGCTCGATGTACAACTTGCAGAGATCCTCCTTACAGAGTGTTCAATAACTCTGTTTCTTCTCGAACTCAACACAACGTTCTCCCTATGCACTCCTTGCACTCGGTTGATGAAGGTTTAATGCTATCTCTCCTGATCTTCCTTGAGGTTAACTCATGTTTTTCAACTCATCCTTTGCGGATTGTGTGCACACCTAACACTCGAGAACTCTAATGAGAGAAACAATTGAAACTGATTCAATACTTCACCAATTCACGCATTCAAAATATGAACAACATATGAAAGCATAACAATCAACACAAATACATAAACACACTGTATGTAGGAAAACCTGCTTTTCTATTGTCTCTGTGTGTCTATACAAATGTTTACAAAAACTGGACTAAAACAAAGTCCCAGTTCTCTGAAGCTCTCCTATCCTAACTCTATTCCAAGTTCTGCTTCTAAGACCTTCTAATATCTTCTACCCAGACCTCTCTACAAAGATCTCTCTCTTTTCGTTTCAAAAGAGGGCTCTATGAGCTTGTCCTCTTCACCTAACCTCAACTATTAAATTGAATTTTCATAAATGGTCATGTAGAATGAAATGAACCTAGAGCCATCAACCTGTCAGGCATGAAAGGGGACCTTATCTTCTATCTGTTAAGAGATATGGCTTGGTTTTCACTCAAGCTTACAACATGAATCCGTATAGGATTATATTTCAAATTTAAAAATGGGAGGGTCGGTCCCTCTCCCTTTCTGAAATGCGTGCTGATGTGTTGGAATTTTGGCGCATTACTAAGGTGGAGCGATGCTCCTGCATCAATTTTTCTCTCCTAAAATCTGACGATTTAAACATGAATAAAATTATAGAAAAATCCCATGATAGGTTGAAAGTAGCCCAACATTCAGAGAAAACAATGATAATAACAAAATCATCACAACCTAAGTCTACGACGTTGACAACCCAAGTGTGGGATAAGGCATGGTTAAAAAATTTAAATTGTTTCTACAGTTGCCCTATCAGATTTACTAAACAGTTCCAGAACTACACCAAAATATTTAAGTGCCTACACAATAATTAGGGTCTAACTCAAACAACCCATTACATAATCTAGTATTCGAGCTTGCATGATTCTGCTGCTAAGAATTCCTAACAACTACAAGATGGGTGACTAGAAATCATATGTTTAATCCTTGTACATTCTATATAGAGAAAATTACATGATCCAATCAATCATCACTGGTAATCTAAAGACAACGTTGGTATCGACAATAAAAACTAACAATTGTAAATATCGCTAATAAGGTAGCAGGCCAAAAATTCTAACCATCAGTTGACCATTTTTAATAAGTAAACTAATACTATCGACATGAAACAACAGAGTTAATCCGACTCCAATCTGTGGCGTTCCTCCTCAGTAAATCTGTCAGCCCTATGAATGTGGCTTAATATCTGACTATTGAGGCGTCGGTGACATGCATGATAATCAATTACCCATTTCCAACCAAAGAAATATACAACAATGGTTCTGCATGTGATGAGATACATCACATGGTTTTAAGCTCAATAACAAGCCCACAAACATCAACAATGCCTACGCTGGTGACCCTAAGTAAAAGGTTTACAAGGAAAGTGGAAAACTCGGTTATTTATCCCAACAATGAGTTTGCAACCAGATGGACCATCCATCATACTAACAGGGATACAATATATAAGGATAATACTCATACAAAGCACAATCCCTCACTATTTTCCACAAAGGAATAATTTCAGGTGACCAAACCCTCGAAGAATCTAAGTCGATGGCGCAAGGGAGGGCATGAAATTGGGTTAAACAATATTTGACTGAGTTGTTAGATTTCCTTCAAGAATCCACAATATGTAATAAGCAAGGAAACACATGTACAATTTCAAAGGAAAATCTAAGGCCATATGATCATATTGACAAGGAGTTCGACTCTTTACAATAGGCAATAAATTACAAATTCACATTGTGAAAACAATTTTTTTTTTTATTTCAAATCCTGAACTCTACAAATTGAGATACTCTAATATTTGTTTAGAGGATGATATAATTAATTCCTTAGTATTAATTAAAATATAGAATGCAGAGAGGAAAATTGAAGACCATTTTTAACACTATCATATATACTTAGTACACATCGAAAATTCTAACAAAAAGGAAACAATTACACAACAATTTGTCTACTTTCTTGCTGGTAATAAAATGTTAAATATATATTGAATTTTTCAAGGAGATAAAACTTCATCACTATGGTTTTCTTTGTATCTCATTTCTATGAATTGCATAGCATAATGAGTAAAACAATAATATTACATTCCTTCTCAATCGACTCAAATTGCATATCATAGTAATTAAAAAAATAATATTACATTTCTTTCCAATCAACTCAATGTCCAATTAAATATTCTTGACTTAATTATTAAAATAAAATATAGTGACCAGATGGAACTGATAAGCAGATTTTCTTCAATTTGAGGCTTGCGCAACACCCACTCCTTCGCCTGCCAATCCAAAGACTTCACCGGTACCTCCCAGCCAAAGCTAGTGGTACTCTTCTTCCCCCTTAGCCCCCCGAGCCGCAAATGGGTTACACACAGAGAAACTCAGAAAAATAGCTCAAGATTTCCCTCGCAAGGAGAGGCTTCCACCTCTTGCACAAGCTTGAAGCCCAACTCACACAAGTAAACTTAGTCAATAGAAATTTCACCAACATTTCATTCATCCAACAATATGGTAATTTATCTCTTTCTCACCATTCATTGTATAGGAAAATTCACCTTGACACATGTCATATCATGCACAATTATCTAATTTTTAATAATTAAATTAAATATTATTCAACCACAACACATGTCACACTCTCCTCACACTCTCCTCAAGTTGCACATGTTAAATCCCTTTTTAATTTAAATAATTAAGCATTTTCCCTCACACCCACAATCAGTTTCTAAATTTCCTCCTAGTTGTCTCTTAGTTCCCCAATTCCTCTTTTATTGTGTCCTCTAACTAATTTACAGTTGGAGTTTGATTATGACTCTTATCTTAGTTAGGATTTTTAGTGGTTGATTAACTTAGGATACTAACCCTATGTTGACAACCCATTCTCTAATGAAAATATTTTTTTAAATTAAAAATCCTCTTTATTTATTTCATGCACACATTGTGCTCATGCCTAACTTCTTATTCTTAGTCTCCCATTTACTAGTGTTTGTTTAGTGTAAATTTTCTTAACCCAATTTATAATTTTACTTGGTCAAAACATCTAGACTTAGACTTTAGGTTATGTTTTTACTAGTTTATAATTTAAATAAAGTTTGTATTCTCTTCTCTAAAAAAATCTAGTATTCATTTTATTTTCTAAAGTCTTCTAGATTTTTATTGACTCATAATTTATACATGCGATGTGCCATTCAAGAAGCACCTTTGTTCTCCAAGGGTGCCACCCACCATTGACTAGTTTGGAAGTTTGTCAGACGTTTGGAGTCAATACTCTATTTGTCGAAATTGTGTGAGACTAAGGGATGACTGGGGAATAAGGTATATGCCTTATTGCACGCCCCTCATAAATCCTTATGAGCGACTGTCTCAATCCTCCCTGATGACATTGTGAACCTCTCGAAGCAAGGCAGTTGTTAACCTTAGTTCAGGTCATGAAAAGAGTGCTAGTATGCTGGGACTGGGATGTTTCCACACCTCTCCCTCATCAATATGGTATCTTTGTATGACCCCTTTAATCCATATGTGAATCAGATTAGCAAGCATTACCATGCCTGCATCCACTGACAAAGATAACATCAGTAACTCATATACATAAAATCCATAATTGAATCATCATATAACACATGTGTGATAAATCAAGTACTCAAATAAAATACACTCTGTGACTCAATCCTGAGTCCAAGGAAGTATGTCTATGTGACCAACATCCTCCTCATGACGCATTTCCTGCACATTAAATAACCTCATCATAATACCCGTCAATGCTATATACATCAATATAATTAACATATCAATTTCAATACTCAATCATAATCTAAACATATAAATCAAACTTATAATCATAATGTACCATGTTTAACCAGATCACTTGCACACAACTTTCCTCAAATAATAAGTCAATGTATAAATGTGATCAGTGGAACTGGATTTTACATGCATCCCGTCTTGTTTTAAACTTCCTCCCGAAGTTTGTAAAATCTAACAATGAAATCAATAAATATAGTTGATACTAATCTATATATCATAATATCAAAATAAATAAGGAAACTGCTGACACATCTCATATGCGTCCTCCCAAGTCGAAAAATGTGGACTATAATAGTCCCACTGGACCCTGACCTGATCGACTATTCAACGTCGTAGTTGTCGAGTGCGATGGTCCGATATGCATATTGGCTCCTATATGAGAGCTCCCTCATTCAATACCTGCAATGAACTCATGTCAATAACATGTGACAGATCTGAAATATAATGACATAAAACTGAAACATGAAACACATCATGCATACTCCTAAAAGAATCAGGCAAGGCTAGTCGGTAAGCCACAAGTCCTTTCTTTTATACAAATTTGAAAGGTCACACAAAATTTGGAGAGAGTTTTCCACCCTTTCCAAACTTGATCGAACTCTTATGCGGCTTTACTCGCAAAAATACTTTATCACCAACCTCATAATTGTAGTCTATATGATGTGCATCCGCATAACTCTTTTGTTGGTCTTGCGCTTCTTTAATCCTTTGCCTTATGGATTTCATCTAATATTCCATTTATTGAATCACTTTTGGTCCCACCAAGAATCTATCCTCTAGTCGATCCCAACTCAAAGGTATCCTATAAGGTCGTCCGTATAGAAACTCAAAAAGTGCCATCTTTATCATACTTTGATAACTGTTGTTGTACGCAAACTCTACCAATGGTAAAAATTCTTTCCAACATTTTTTTTGATCCATCACATACATTCAAAGAATATCCTATAAAATTTGATTCATTCATTCCATTTGTCTATTTGTTTCGGGGTGATATGCTGTACTAAAATTCAATTGCAATCCCAAGGCCTCTTGGAAACTAGTCCAAAAACGTATAGTGAATACAGCTCCTCTATCATATATTATCTTCCTTGGTACACCATGCAATATTACAATCTCGTTAGAAAAATTCAAGCTATGTACGGTGCTTGATACAACATACAAACTGGAATAAAATGCACACTCTTCATCAAAGTGTCCACAACTACAAAAATAGAATCGTGTCTCCTTGCCATCAATGGCAATCCAACAATAAAATCCATCGATATAACTTCCCATTTCAATTCAGGAATCACGTGTGGCTGTAATAATCCTACTAGATGTCTATGTTCATCCTTCACTTGTTGACATTCAAGACATCTCACCACATAGTTAACTATACCATTCTTCATTCCCTTCCAAAATAATAAAGGTTTAAGGTCTTCCTTCATCTTCGTGACTCCAGGATGAGCCATATACACTGCTCAATGAGCTTCGTTCAAAATTAAGTTTCTCATTTTGTCATTTGGTGGTACATAAATTCTGCCATTATACCATAATACCCCATCACTGTCTAAATAATATCCATCATATTTAGGTGTCATCATCATATCTTGTCCAATATTGTCTTTAACTTCCTTCTACCAGTCGTCATCAATCTGTAACGCTAAAATATTTTCTCGAAAATTCATCTTTAGTGATATTACTAAGAAAATGTGAGGTCTCTGACTCAATGCATCTGCTACTCTGTTCACTGTTCCTTTGATATACGTGATCTCAAAATCGTGTTCACTTAAAAGTTACAACCAACATATTTGTCGCGCGTTCAAGTCACTCTGAGTAAATATGTGTTGTAATCCACAATGATAATTTTTTAACTCAAATTTTCATCCAATAAGGTAATGTCTCCAAACTCTCAAGGCATAAACAATTTCTAACAATTCCAAGTCGTACATAACATAATTCTCTTCATTCCTTCTTAGCTTCCTTGAAATATATATGATGACTCGACTGTCTTGCATTAATACTCCTCCCAATCCTTCCTTGGATGCGTCCGTGCATACCAAGAATTCATTTTCCATATTCAGAACCTTTAGTATCGGTGTTGTCGTTAATAACTCCTTAAGTTTCTGAAATTATTCTGCGCATTTATCTTTCCATACACATTTCTTATTATTCTTCTACAATTTCGTAATTGGATTTGCTATCTTTGAAAATCCTTCTACAAAGTGTCGATAGTAACTTGCTAATCCCATAAAACTACGTACTTCTTGCACGTTTGTCAGTTTTGGCCATTCCATAATGTCCTCAAATTTCGTTGGATCTACAATGATACATTCTCTAGAGATAATGTGTCCCAAATAATGAATCTTTGTCTGATAAAACAAGCATTTCAACAACTTGTTTTCTATTAAACATTGTAGAACTAATCTCAGGTGTTCATCGTGCTACTCTCTTGTCCAAGAGTAAATCAATATATCATCAATAAATACCTGTACAAACTTATCCAAATACTCACGAAATACCTCATTAATCAAACTCATGAATACACCTGGGGCATTCGTCAATCCAAACGATAATACAATAAATTCATAATGTTCGAATCTTGTCTTAAACACTATTTTAGGAATGTCTCCCTCTTTGATTCGAAACTAATGATATCCCGATCTCAAATCAATCTTTGAAAGTACCGTCGCTTCCTTCATTTGATCAAATAAACCATCAATTCTCAGTAATGAGTACTAATTCTTGATCATGGTTTTGTTTAAATGACGATAGTCAATGCAAAGCCTCCACGATCCGTCATTATTTCTTACAAAAAATACTGTCTCACCCCACGGTGATATGCTTGGATGTATAAGTCCCAAATCCAACAACTCCTTCAATTTTATCTTTAACTCTTGCAATTCCGGTGTCAACATCCGATAAGGCGTTCTAGCAATCCATTATGTTCCAGGTTTTAAATCTATGGTAAATTCCAATTCTCTTTCTGGTGGTAAACCTGGTAGTTCCTTAGGAATACATCGACAAATTTTGATACTATAGGAAATTCTTCCAATCTTTCTGAGTCACCTTTTTCATTAATCACTAAAATAACGTACAACTTACATCCTTTACGCATGCTTTTCTGTAATTGTAGGAAATAAATAAATCTCAATGACACTCGGTTTCTTCCCACAATTACTCTACTTTGTCCCAAATAATCAATCAAATTTAATCGTTTAATATTACAGTTAAGTATCACGTCGTGCGATTCTAACCAATCTATTCCAATCACAATGTCATAAGATCCCAAGATTTTGACATGCATGTTTACACTTGTAACGAAATCACCCAAGTTAATGTTACAATCCTTAACTTTTCCTCCAACCTTTTGCTTGGTATCAGATTCCATTTATACATATCTAAACTCATCTTGTTCGACTGCCTTCACCTTAATTATTTTAAGCACAACACTTGATATAAAACTCTCAGTAGCTCTTGGATCTATCAAAAGACTAAAATGTTGATCAACTATCATACCTGAAGTCTCGAGCACTATGGACTGATACTCGGCCTGTCAGTTATTCACCACTGCATGAATCCTATGGGCCTTGCCAAAATATCCCACTATCATCTGTCCTACTGATCTGACAACTCTTTCCTTCTCAATAGGAAAATATCTCTGATAGTGTGGCTATCCACAAGTCCTACATCCGTTCTTAGGGACGATGCTCCTAGTTCTAGAGGAAGAATCTATTGGTCTAGGGTTCTAAGGCCCTAATATGTTTTGCGGAAACAATCTAGACTTCTTTTGATGCTGAGGACGATGTTGATGCTATTGCAGTGGTGCTCTATATAGAGTCCTCTGACTGGTAGTATGTATACGCGTTGTAGAAAATATAGGTCCTCTGGGTGTATCATGATTCCCATAAGTTTATCTAACTAGGGTGTGAAGCTACGACATTCTCTTTGGGGTATGTCCCGTTTTTCTAAGAGGAGTCCTACCCTGACCCCCACTTTTCAACTCTTCTTTAGTGATAAATCTTTCTGTACTACATCGTGTAAATTCTCAGGCATCAGAACCCTCACCTTAACACAGATGTTGATGTTGAGTGTTAAGCCCTAGAAAAATCCCCATGATATGTATAAAACCCCTTATTATGCCTTATATATTGAATTATTACATTTCTAGTAGGTCGGCTAGAACCCTTCTTTTCACCCTTTCATTATAATTATAACCCTTTGTCTCATA